>VWZO01010873.1:30691-60875 GCA_013396975.1 Bucco capensis
GATGAGTACTTTTTGGCATATCTCACCTGATTCTGCCCAGTACTCCTCAAGCACTGTAAAGACCTGATGTAGATAAAATTAAAATAAATGGAATATGTCTTGTGACTCCACCAGGATTTGGAATTTAAGTGCCAGAATGATATGAGGATTTTGTCACAAGCTTATGCACTTTCTAGCGGTATTTTTTTCTCTTGCATTCCAAGATCACACCCCTTGAACAGATCAAATGAACTTCAAAAAGAGGGAGGCAGGGAAACCTTTATAAATATATAGGAAGAGTCTTGCTACTGCAGCTGTTTGAGTCAATGTGCCTCTCCAGTTCCCTCCAATCCAAATGTCTTTTTCTCCTTTTACTTGGAGGAAAGCATTTGAAGCACTAAAAGATATAGCTAAAAGTTTGCCTATTAATATCCCAAACTAATCAGGGGGGTTTTTACTAACAGAAAAGATTATTTCTGATCATATTTGTAAGATAACTAGGGTCATGATGATTTTTATGGCATATGGTGTTTCCCTGTGGAGAATTTTGCCATATCCAAGTCCTCATTTAATCAAAGAAAGAGATTCCTCTGTTGACAATTCTGTAACATAAAAGAACTCGGGGTTTAAAGATTGTTTTTATAACACATGTGACTTTATTTACTAGTTGTACCTAAAGAAAGGGCTGTATTGCCTCATCAGCAATATACAATAAATCATTGACACAAAGAGTATGTGCCAAGTGGCTGCAAATTTCTAGGGAATTCATAAGGATCTTAGTTTCTGGAGGAAATCCCCAAGCACAACAATTAGTTGGCCATTTTTACTGGCCTCTCTCTGTTTCATCATTAATCTGTCCTCTCATGTCCATATTCACTGTGTATTGATCTCTGTGGAGATCAAATGAAGAGCTGAGAGCAGTGCAATGACACTCTACTATGGAGAACTGAGAAAAATATGATGCAATCAGAAATTAATAATGAATCTAAGGGCTTGCCTTCCTCAGTTTCTTTCTTCTGCATCTCATCCAGGGGAGATTTTACATCTCCCTTGAACTGACATTAGCAGCATGGAAAATTTCTGCCTGAGTAAACTAATCTATGGAAAAAAAAGTCAGAGCTGTCTCAGGGGGTGGCTGATGTGACACAAGATGGCTGCTCACCAGACAGGCTTGTCCATCTTTCTGAGTGACTAACTGCAGAATCAACAGTACATGAAGGCATCTGAATGTTGGGATATATTCTGGATGTGTTCTTGACTGAGAAAATTGAGAAGTACAGACAGCCAGGGAGGAGAAGGCTTGCAGAAGGCTCTTTCTTCATCTGGTTTACTGACCAAAGCTAGGAAACCTTGTTATGGACAGGCCCTGACAGCAACATCCTGAAAACATTTAGCAGTAATAAATTTCCATTATACTCACAATATGTTTTAAGACAGCACACAATGTTGCACACTAGCAGCATCAAATTATCCTATCTTTTCCCACAAGCACAAGAATAAAACCAGCAACTTTCACCTAACTATCAGCCCTTTAGCTTTTCAACAATTGCACATTTCTATTTAATCATTCTCTGGATTTTATTAAAATCACAGTGGTACAAGCTCTCTGTGAAATGTTGTCAGTTGAAGATGCCTTGGGAATGCATCTGAGCTATCTGTATGCCTGTACTTTGTATATCCATGGGTATGCAGTTTATTATGCATACAGGTATAAATGTATAGTGATAGGTACCATTTTCAGATGTGTGAAGACATTTGAAAAAGAAAGTTTATGCCCATGCTGAATAAATTACGCACATATATTTAACTTTATAACTGTTTAACATGATGTTATCCATTAATTCAGATTTGGAATTGCTTTGAACATGTGGCACTATTGCATCTTTTCAAATGTTCTAAATGTTTATGAGGCAAGGTGAAAATGGAGCTTTTACTACAAGGATTTATGTACAGGTTCATAACTCAGTTTGATTATATCAAGGCAATTGTTCCTATAAATGGACGTTAGGTTATTTTACAGACTTTTAGAAAGAAGAATATCTTTCATCCAGTGAAGAATATATTTTGTCCCCACATTTTCTTGTGTTATAGCTACTAGGTATTGAACCCTCTCATGATTACAGCAAGCTGCAGGATTATGACAAATCATAAAGCACTTCTGTGTATACTTAACTTTTTTGCTTACTGTGGACTTACATGCCTGAAATCTGGTGCACTTAGACAGGAACATGGCTATCTTATTATTTTTGTCATCCCTGTGCAAAATTCTACCACTTTCAGCCTTGGGGATTTTTGTGTTTTGTTTGTTGGGTTGTTGTTTTTTTTTTTAAAAAGGTAAGGGAAGTGCAGGGTCCTGTACCTGGGGAGTAATAACCCCATGCACCAGGAGTTAACCTACTGGAAAGCAGCTCTGCAGAGAAGGACCTGGGAGTTCTGATGGACAACAAGCTCACCATAAACCAGCAGTATGGTCCTGTGGCCTAGAAGGCCAGTAGCCTCCTGGGATGCATTAAGAAGAATGTGACCAGAAGGTTGAGGAAGGTTCTCCTCCCTTCTGCTCTGCCCTAGTGAGGCCACATCTGGAGTGCTGTGTCCAGTTCTGGGATCCCCTGTTCAAGAGAGACAAGAAACTACTGGAGAGAGTCCAGTTATTATTGGTAAGAAATCAAAGAACAAATGTGTAACTCCATAAACATGGACCTCAAGACATATGCCTTATACCAAGGTGCAGGAATCACCCTCATTCATCCGTTCACAGGATTTAGCCTTTGGTGCTCATGATTATTTGATAAATTACTAACACAAGCATATTGCATATTGCAACCAATGGCTTGCTCATGACCTGTGCATTAGGATGCTTGCTTTGAATACCAGGTGCCTCTATTTTGACCTGATTCTTCAGATGGCACCATTGCATGACTCTCCAACCCATAGGAAGGTTTCAAGATGGCCAAGTCATGCTGCTTATGAGCTGGATGAACATTTGCACAAATATTTACAAAACTTTCTTGCCAACTAGATACGTTTGCAAGTGAAATTCTGTTGATCAGCACTGTCAGAGGAAGCAAACTCACACTCTCGCTGAACTCAAGACCCAAATGCATGAGAAAAACAAAGAAGAAGCCTGCATTAACATGCAGAAAGCATTACTCCACAAAAAGAATGTCTTGGTACATAGGATAACGCCCTCCATATGAGAAGATTGATTCTTTGGGTCTCTCTCTACTGTAGACCTTCTGGATAGCCTCATTTATTCTTTCCATGCTTATACTCCCCTTAATGTGAAGGGCGTAAGATTTCCAAAGAATCCCAAGATAGATGAGTAAATGTGAAATTTGTAGTTGGACTGAGCAGGTCTGAAGGGAGGAAGACTGGTAAGATCAGTGAAATGGAGAAGGGGATGGGAAGAGTTTATTTTCTTTCCTCTCTGTAAAAGCAACAGCTCGCTCTCCTCTGAGAAGCATCAGGCCCAGCCTTCTCTCCTGTATCTCCCCAGCTGCTGGGAATAGATGGAAAGAAGGCTGAGATAGTGGCATAGTCTTGCTGCAGGGAAACCAAGAGCAAAAGTAAAGAGAAGGGTGGGATGGGATGGGATGGGATGGGGAAGACTTGGAGAGCTACTTCTAGGTGACAGTGCCAGCAGCTACACTAGTAGGAGGAAAGGATCAGCCACGCAAGCTAGGACAACATGTCCTGTGCAACCCCCGGAAGCCTGCCCCACTCCTAGGGATACCTGCTGCTGTGAGCCTGCTCTAAAGCTTCTCAATTGATATTATTACTATGCATTAACACTTGTTTTGACCCATAGGTTGAGTCACACAGATTGTCCGCACTGACAGTGATGAGGACTAAATTGTATGCTGGTATATACAGGGACAGCCCCACCAGAGTCAACAGAGAGGAGCTGTCTTGGAGCCCCAGGGATCATGAGCTTGACAGCTCTACCATGATTCTCACTGGGAGTCAGATCTAGTCTCTTAAGTGTGTTTTCTCTAGCAGGTAAATAAAATGAATAGCTAACTAGGAAAGAAAACTAGGGAAAGAAAAAATACACAAATGTGTGGTTCAATTTCAGTGATTCAAGTTTACTGTACATGCTACATAAAAAAAAAAATCTTTGCAATTACATTTTTCTTGGGTGAAGGGAGGTGGTTTTTTTTCTGAAGTCCTACTCCCTGGTTAAAAGCTTAAAACAAGCTGAGTTGTGAAAGACTGTGTTGAGACTGATTAGGCAGGAAAGTGCAGTGTGACAACTCCCATACGTGTGAAAGATGAACATACCAACTCCTGAAATGTGTCCTCACTGGAGCTTGGTCTTCCTCCCACTAGTTCATGTCAGCAGTCCTGATGCAGGAGTAGGAGACGCATCCAGTCCTTATTCAGCAACAACTGCTATGGAAACCAGAGGGAACGTTCATGCTCAGCTGATTTTTATCCATCAGGATTTGAACTACTGTGAGTTCTGTTTCTAGTAAGAGCTCAATAAAAACTGACCAGAAGGACCTAAGATTTTATCTAGTGACTTTTCAATGTACTTCTGCAGAATAAATATTGGCAACACAGGTGCAGGGACAAAATTTAGGCTTGAGACAGATCTAATCTGAAAAATCTCTATTTCAGCTTTGGAGCTGAAATAAACTTTGGCTTTCTCGAAGATGGACTTACAAACCACACTGGAAAATGCTTTGGTAATCCAGTGAGATCTTCTGTCCCATACTTCACTGTAACTATATTGGATCTCTGTAAAAAAAAAAAAAAAGGAACTATTATCTTAAGTAAACTACTAACTTACTAAACTTTTTCTCAGATATTTTAGTTAGCTTTTTAGTGCTCCTAAAATGTGCTAGACTTTACAGTATTTCAGCTATATGTTCTTAATTCATTTTACATCACTGTCACAAACACTGCTTAGCTAAGTTTTGAATAGGTTATCCCAGCATAAAGATAGGTATTTTCTTCCACCCCTGCAAGAACTGGCATCATGACCAAGCATTTTCACTGGCTCTAAACTAAGCTGATGAGATACAGAAGGGAACATCTTTTCCTCTAGCAGTGGAAGTACACCACATGTCAGATAGGAATGACTGGCCATAGTTAAGCCCTGACAGATTTGAGCAGGGACCTAGATATCAGAAGCAGCATATCACCTAACAAGACGAAATACAAACTTAATTCATAACCTTTATCAAGCATGATGTTGCACTTCATCACACTGTAGATGTCATTATTGGGATGTGGGTAAAGATGAAAATGGCATACCTGATACTATGCATTTATATAAAACATAGTAATGTTTAACATACAAATAGCACTGCTTACTCTCAAAACACTTAAAATCATTTAAAACTCAGTAAAGCTGAAAGGTAGATCAGTATGTGGCTTCTTTTTTCTTCTTTTTAATATTTTTCCACTAAAACTCATATGTAAGTGTATCATTTCAAGGAACAGCAGATCTATGGCCAAAGTCTGATCAAATTACTTTAGTGAAACTACTGATATTTGAAACCAATGGAAAACTTCCAGCAATATAACCAAAATCAGAAT
Organism: Bucco capensis; assembly: GCA_013396975.1. NCBI lineage: Eukaryota > Metazoa > Chordata > Aves > Piciformes > Bucconidae > Bucco > Bucco capensis. The sequence continues at coordinate 36,215 of VWZO01010873.1, forward strand.
CTGGGTTGTTATTGGGTAGCTTGGTTTATCTAAAGAAAATTATTTGGTTTATTTTTAGCTCATTCTGAAAATCAAGTTGACACTGTTTCTTACTTCTCTGGCTAACTTAAAAAGTAAAATCCAACAACATGCTTCTTCTCTTGTTTGCTATGTTCTTCTATCTGTTTTGAGGCATCCTCTCTTCACCTTGGGAAAGCAAGGTGATGTGGTTTTGCAAGGCGATGGTACTAGTGACAGACTGTGGACCCACATGGTCAGTTATCACACCTCAGGGGTGACCAGGCAACTCAGAGTAAGGTCCTCTTTCCTCTCCCTGTGCTTAACTTTGAGGTGTTGTCTTTGTGCAGTCATGTAGTCAACACAAAGTGAACCCAGTCACCTACCATTCTCATCTCGTTTTACACCCTCTTAGGACTCTTTAAAGGAAAACTCTAGAATCTGTCCTCTTTTAAATCCATTGCTGAAGCTATGGCAGTCAAGGTTACTGCCAGTTCCTGTTCAGCAGCTGTTACAGTAGGTCCAGATAGCCTTTCTTTGCCTCTGATAACCTCAGAGACGGCAGGACAGATTTCAGTTTAGTCTTCAGTCCACTGTAAGACATAATCAGTACAACTCACGGCAGTAAGTGGTTGTTCGCCATTCTGTTTCACATATAAATTCTAGGAGGAATAAAATTTACTTTCTTTTGTGGGAGTAATGTGTTTATTTGAACAGGCCATTGTGGTTTAACTGTTAAAAAGGTCCAGGAATGCCTGTGTCAGTCCTTCTCTTCCAACATTTTATTGTATCCTGTCATTTTGTCAGTTATCATTAAGGCTCTTCTGCCAGTTCAGTGCAGTCAGCAGAATACGAAACAGGAACACTGCTTTTTGGGGGAGATTGGAAGAGAAAATGGAAAAAAAATAAGTAGTAGAATGACTCAGTAAAAAATGAAAACCAGTACACTCAACAAGGTATTTTAATCAAATAAGATATTATAAAACTACAAAATAAAAGTTGTCCTAAATAAGTAAAAAAATACTCACTTTCACAGACAGGTACATGCTTAAATCTTGCAGTCAGCAGTCTAGCACAAATCTTTCTTTCCTTTGCCACTTTAAAATGGGGGAAAGGAAGGACTACTGGAACTACCCCACACACATTGAAGATTATGTACAGTCCTTGCAACAGTCAGAGACTTCCTTGCTACAGAACCTGAAATTATTCCTGGATCCAAAAGTTTAGACTGGAATTCACAGTCCTGCTACAGGCTAGCTTTGCACCTTTCTGCCTCAACAAGCTCTTGTTGCACTGCTGTAGAATACATCTTTGGAAAAATTAGATCCTGCCAGGGACAGCAGCTCCATTTAGCACAGAGTTTTTGTTTCCACAGAAACCACACCACTGAACTCTGCAGAGGGCAGATGTAGAGTGAGAACATCTGTGACCACTTAGGTTAATTGCCTTTCACAACTCTTCCCCCACTTCTGGTCTCTGATGACCCTCCGAAGATCAATGGCAGATCACCAGGCAGTTTGTTGCAGGCTTTCTGCCATCCTTCTCCATCTCCTGGGGTTTTCTAAAGCTGGGTTTAAATCTGTAGCCAGAGGGTCCCAAAGGACTGCTTATAGACTGTCTGCTGATTGGTTTGTCCCTGGCTTCCTCTCTGTTCCAGAACAGACCATTTAGTCTCTATGCTCCACAGATCTATTGCTGAGCAAAAGCTAGGGAAGCTTCCCAGCTTTCCAGGTCTAATGCAGTGGGATGTTATGTCTTCTGTGATAGCTCAGATACAATTGTGGTAGGAATAATGTAAGCACCTGCCTTAAATATCCATTTTAGTCTTTAATGTGCTTTCATAACAAATATTTTCAGATAAAGGGGATACCAAAATATTGCAGTTACAGATATTTCCAACATGCTACACCATTCTTATTGTTATTCTTTGATACATAGTACTTTCTAAGAATGTTAATAAATGATAAAAATAAATAAAAATCCTTAGTATCAGAAAAGATACTTAGTGATGATTCAAGCCTTACCTCCTCTGCCAATATACTTCATCTAAACTCAAGCTATAGAAAGGCAAGAAAGAAAAGAGCGTAAGAAATTTCCATCCCTCTCTGTAAGAAATCAAGCAGGGCAGGAGGGAGACTGGTGTGGCTAAATAATGACCTGCTTCTTGTCCTGAGGNGATAAACTTGAAGAGTGGGCCCTAGAGAACCTCCCCTATGAGGATAGGCTGAGACAATTGGGATTGTTCAGCCTGGAAAAGAGAAGGCTTCAAGGGGATCTTATAGCAGTTTTCCAGTACCTAAAGGGAGATTATAAGACAGAAGGGGTGAGACTTTTTAAGCAGTCATATTGCGATAGGACAAGGGGGAATGGCTATAAACTGAAGGAGGGGAAATTTAGGTTAGAGATTATGAGGAAGTTCTTTACCCGGAGAGTGGTTAGGCACTGGAACAGGTTGCCCAGAGAGGTTGTGGATGCCCCATCCCTGGCAGTGTTCAAGGCCCGGCTGGATGCAGCCCTGAGTGACCTGGTCTAGTGATTGGCACCCCTGCTCAGTGCAGGGAGGTTGGAACTAGATGATCTTTAGGGACCCTTCCAACCTGGCCATTCTGTGACTCTGTGTGATTCTGTGAAAATGAGATTTTTAAAAAGCAAGTTTGAAACCACTTTTGAAATCCACAACAGTCAGAAAAAGACTGCAGCAAATGAAAACAAGGTCTGAAATTCATGCAGTTGCCATTGCCCCAGGTTTCACTGTGGTTCTACCTCAGTGCTTTAGCTGCTTGCTAGTTTCCTTTTTGAAACTCTTTGGATGTGGGAAGAAGTTGGCTGTGACTTTAGAGACTGGGGCCATCAAAACATGAGGTATCAAACCCAAAGGAAAGAATTGAAACCATTTCTTCTTAGCAATAATTATTTAGAAGCAATACAGGGCTCTTTAACAATGTAGAACCAATTTATAGCACACTTTTTTTTAGGCCATCAGAGGCTTGCCCAGGGACACAGCAAACATCCTTACTGGCTGCTTCTGACCACTGGCAACCCACATGTTTTAGACGTAGTTTTCATTCTATGAAATAGATTTGCTGATGCCATTTTAGAGGCCTCAGGAATGTGCAAGAAAGTTCTGTAAATACAAAGTTGTGCTATGATTTTATCATACTCCTCACAGCAATCCAGACTGACCAGTGACAAATGCTGCTTTTACCATTTTTGTATTAATTTTTACATGGACATTCTTATGGCAGTTCTTCATAATGGCATAAAAACCATAAAAATCTTGAGTTACCTAGAAAATGTGAAGATGAACTTAACTATATTTAGCGACAAATTTCAGTACAACTCATCTTGAGATAAAATCTGGCCCACTAAATATATTTAAACTTTTTTTTTCTGACTAAACATGGTAAGGTTATTCACAAGAGGTATGTGTTCTTATCAAAATGAAAAATTAAAAAAAAAGCCATTTGTTTTAAATTTTGAAGTATTTGGGGCAAACTATATGTTATTTAACTTTTCACCAAGATTGTACTTCCTAATGATTCTTTTGGCAAAATCAAAATTCTGGCTGTAACTCATAATGTGTTTACAAAGTCTATATAAATTTGGAGTACAAATAATTTTGTCCTCTGTCCCTCATGAAAGTAAATAATCCATGGAGCCCTGTATCTGAGTTTGTAATGACCTTAGACTCTTTAATGCTATTGCAGTCTTAATACGTGCACCTCGAAGTACAAGTACTCTTACATATGTGCCAGATCTTTCATTTTTCACAATAATAGTAGATGTCCTGGTGCAATAAAAGGCAATAAAGACCAAGATTTTGCCCTTTTATAATCACATCTCAATTGTCATCTGTTTCTTTGTTATTTCTAAACCTCTCACCATTTTGTTGAGAATTAAAAATTGTGGGGAAAGGTTGCATTCAAGAAATATCTGAAGTTGCTGCTACAGTTGTAGATGGGATTCAGTTATTGTTGAGATGGTGGAGCACCCAACGTTCCAGTGCTGAAGTTCAAGCCAGTCACTAAATGAATTGCAGATCATCTGGGGTGGGTCCACAGGGGGTGCTGGAGCTGGGAAGCTGGTCTTGTACTAGGCTGGAGGGACTGGGGTGTCTGTGCTCACCTGGCTGTGCTGCTCTCATCCAGCACATCTCTGGACACAAAAAGAAAAGTGGTCTTAAGTACCAGCCACCTGGCTTCAAGGAGGAGGAGGCACATGGGCTTGTTTTCTGCAAGGCATAAAGCAATGAGTCTACTCTAGCTGCGTGCTGGGAAACTGCAGCTGATTCATCACTGGAGCTCCCCTTGCCTGCAAAGCTGACTGACACTTTAGTTTCCTCACTAAACAAAATTGTCTACTTATAAATAAACATGTCGTTTCTGGCAAAAATTAAGAGAATGAGTGCATGTCAGAAAAATAATGATCTTGTGTTCTGCATCCTCTCCCTTTGCCTAAACAACCAGCCTGGGACAAAACAACTGGGTACTTGCCCAAGCCCAAGCAGGGCTCTATGGAGTTTTCTTGGAGCTCTGGGTAAAAGATCACGACCACCACCCAGAAGTTTCTATTGACATAAGTCTGTCCTTTTCACTTCTAATGTGAGGAGCCAAGGCTTCCTCCAGACCCTCAAAATTTTAATTCCAAGCAAAATGCTCCTGCCAGCTCCTGTTGTCCCAGAATTACAGCCTTCCCCTTGCTGCCTGCTGTTTGCTCCCCTCTGTGGCCCCAGAGGCTGTACTGCTGCCACAAATTGAGTCCTGTTTGTACTCTGTGACCCGCACTGGGCACCAAGCTAGACTTAATGCTGCTTGAAATAGCAGTGACTTTCTGCATATTTTAGCACAGGTCTCAGTCAATTAGGAGCATCTGTCTTTCAGGTAATTTTTCACTCAGCCCATTGTCCATCTTCTGTTTTGTCTCTTTGGAGAGCAGCTGGGGGATGACGGGACCATCTCTGTGGTCACCTTCTCCTCAATACAGCTCCTCAATCATGTGACCTTCATCTTCTCACTTGGAGAAGTGGCCTGTAGTAATAACCTAACAAAATTAAACTAAGCTATTAAATGAATGAGTGACCTTACTAACATGAAAGAAGATAATAACAACCATGGCCAGAACAACTGCAAAGCGTATCTTCAGATAACAAGAATTATTGCATTATTGCATTTTAATTTCTGATGACTCCACATTTTGCTATGATCTACTGACCAAAACATATTCAAATTCTAAGGCAGGAAGTCTTTCTAAGCTTCCCCTAGTCAGTGGTGCCATTAAACACATTTAGAAGACATTTGAGCTTAAACGCCTTTCTTCTCTGACCACAATCACATACACAAATTCATACTATGATGGGCTTGCATCAGTGGGAGTTTGACCAAGTAGGGGTTGCAGAATCAGGCCCCACACGGAGCCCTAGACACAGCCTTGTTCTTATTTGGAATAAAAGTTAATGCATTTTGATGAGCTAAGCAAGCAAACTGGGTTAATATCCAGTTTGTCAACTAACTTGTTTTGGCATGCTGGCTAGACCATGGCTGTTTACCCCAAGTAAACCCAATCTTGGATTATTTTGTTCTCAGAAAGAATGGAAGACCCTGAAATTTCCATTGAGGTTGGTAATGCTAGCTATGTGAGGAGAGATCTAGTACCTCACAGATGCCCTTGCAAAGATTTGGGAGGCTTTGGGCTGAGGACTAGCTCTATCATTCCAGACAAACAAATCACGCATGTTCAGAGCAACATGATGCTGAATGTGCAAAGAGCAAGTCCAGTCACACTGTTTGTACAACATGGGGATATTCTCTGCCTGTGCCTGCACCAGCTACTGAGGAAGAGCTGTTTCCCCAAAGATATGGAAAACTCCACTGTCCACTGACCAGTGTTAAGGAGCTAGGGGCACTTTTTGCATCACTAGAACTAACATGGCTAGAAGTAAATATACTCTATTCAGTGTATTTACCTTTGAATGCAGGTAAGGAATAACAATCTATGCCCTTTTACAAGCACCTAAGTACTTCCTGGAGATAGACATGCAACCCATCGAGTGCCTTCCAAAGTATTTTTCATAAGAAAGTTCTGTCACTACAAGGACTGTGTTTACAGCATTTATGAAGAGGTTTATAGTTTCAGCTACAAAAATCTGTCAAAATACCACAATGGACATTCAGGCACATTGTTTTGCTTTTGCTTTTGGTGTAGAAGAGTTTATATTTTTATTATTATTTATATATTATTTATATTTTATTATTATTTTCACAATTTGGTGAAGGATTTGGCTGTTTTTATAGCAAAAGCTGCTGTCGTGTAAACACCAATAACTTCTCAAAGACAAAAATGCGTGTACAGTTCTAATTTTAAGTACATGAGGTCATTGGTTAAATGTTTCAGGACTGTGTGCCGGCTGGACACAAGAGGATGTATTGCATAGTCTTGTTGATCTGATTTCAGCTTCAAGTGGGTAAAGGAGGCTGGCTGGCTGAGGCACACAAATAAACGGCTTGATTTATACAGGTGCTGACATAGGATTTTACGAGGCTTCAGAAAGTCTGTGATCTATAGACTCGGAGTCATGCAGGAGGTGGGCTGGGCTGCCCCACCGCCCTTTCTCAGTCGACTCCTGCTAACAGGCGAGTTCCTGTGGCAAACCACTCTCCAAGCTGCAGAGGGCCCAACACCCCCGTGGGCCTCATATCACGTCCCTCACACAGTGGGCTGGGGGTCCTCAGGCGACTGACTGCCCGAGCTCCGCTGGCCTCCTCCCGGGGACTCCTTAACCCGGCAGGCTGAAGGATGCGCCCGGCCTCCCCGGCGAGCACTAATTCAGGCGCACCGGGACCCCCTCCCTCACGAAGCAGCACACCTGCCTCAGCACACTTCACTCCGAGCCAGCGTGGCCTCCTGGCTGGCCCTCACCTCGGCTCGGCCCAACGCGGCGTCACTCATAGCGGGTGCCGCAGCGGGAAGGGACGGCGGCGTAAGCACAGGCCTCCCACTCGCGTTTGCTGCGCCTGCCCGCACCACCCGGCGCTTCCTGCGGCGTGAGGCGGCGAAGCCTGACCGCCGGGGCCGGGCCCAGCGCGGCGGGGCGGGGGCGGGAAGGAGGAGGAGGAAGAGGGAAGGGCAAGGCAGAGAAGAGAAGAGACGAGACGAGACGGGGAAGGGAGCGCGGGGCAGCGGCAGCAGGAGGAGGAGCCGGTGCCGCCACCGGATGCTGCGAGGAGGCGCCGCAGCCCCCCTGCGCTGCTGGCCGCTCACCTGAGCGGGCAGGAGGGAGGAGGAGCTGGCAGCCGAGCATCGCGGAGCCCGGCGGCAGGAAGGCCGGCGGGGAGCGCAAAAGGCGGACGGACGATTGGCCGGGCGAGGCCATGGCACCGGGCTCCTAGCGGGGCCGGTAGCGCGGCAGGAGGCCCGCGTCCCGCCGCGTGCGCCTGGCTACTGGCGGGAGCAGCCGGCGCCCTCCACCGCGGCCTAGGAGAGCGGGCGGCCTTCCTCTCAGCGCGCCGGGTGCGGCGCTGCCGCGGCCCACAAGATGTCCACTCGGACGCCGCTGCCCACGGTTAACGAGCGGGACACGGAGAACGTGAGTGCTGCGCCGGGCCTGCCTTCGCCGCGCCCCTTTCCTAGCCTGCCACCCCCTCCGCAGCCGCCTCTCCCTGGCACCTGGCGGCGGCCCGGCCTGGCGTGGCCTGGCGTGGCCTGGCGCCCAGGCCAGGTGCCCGGGGTTGGGCGGGCTGCAGTCGTACCTTCACCCGGCATGCCGGGCACTCCCAAGCGCTGGACTGGCACCGTCGCCTGCCCGCGCCTCAGGCTCCTCCATGCGGCGCTGCCGGGGCGGGTCCGGCGCGCTGGGTTCCACGTCGCCCTGCGGGGTCGGCGGGCGGCTGTCGCTCCGCACGGCAGCCAGGCAAGCCTTTCCACGCGTTGCTGCGCCGGGCCGGGCCAGGCTGCCCTTATATGTACTTGGCTGGAGCCAGCGGCTGTTGGCGCTCACAGGCAGTTGGCTTTGGGCGCCCTCCGAGGAGAGGCCTCTAGCCCCGGCGGGCTGTAGGCCTGGCTGCCCTGCCTGCAGGGGTTCCTCACACTGGTCACCACTGTGTCTGAGTCGCGGCATCCACTCGTGGCCTTTCTAACTGCTTGGCACTCGGCTCCGTCTCGTCTTCTGGGATTCAGCCCTACTTAGTCTTTGTTTGCTTTGCACCTCGAAGATGATCCCTGGCATTGCTGTTCCTGTATTCCTCTCCTCTGTTTTGCTTTGTTTTGCGTCTGAGAGAGGCTGTCGTTGTGTCCTTGGTACCTCCCAAGTTGATTGTTTGTATCTTCCATTGTGCATTGTTTTATGATCTTTGAGCTCTTCTGGTACTTCTCCGGGACTTGGTGGAGTAAAAGCAGTGTTGTTCTCTGTTGTGGTGGTTCTCCCGCAGAAAGTTACAGGTCTTGGGTACAGTAGACCGTGTACCTGAGAAATCTTAAAATCCTGGACTGTTTGGTCCTGTCCATTGGTGCTGATTATATAAATAGGTGGTAGTATGAGAAGAGTGAAATTTTTAAGTGAGGGGACCAATATTAAAAGAGGTACATTGGAATGTGTGCTAGTAATCATTAGTTGCCTTTGGGAAGGTGGCAGAAGGCAGAGGGGAAAAAAGGAGTCATGTGAAGTTTAACATATGCAATCGCACCCAGCTTCTATTTGGGTGGAAAGTGATTAGTAAGAAACGAAAGAAGGTGGCCTGGTGGCTTGAAATGGGTTGAAGAAGATGCTTATTTATATTGCATCAATTTTTCAAGGTTCTGGCCAACAGTAGGAGCTCATAATGTTTGCTACTGTACAAACCAAAGCAACAGTGACTGCTGAATACACTACTGAATTATATGAAATGAAAAATGAATATGAGAATAGTAGTTGGAAGACAAAGGTAACGTAAATTAGATGATGTAGTTCAAGAAGTGAAACCCTAACGTGTCTTTTTATAATGAGCTTTTAGTATCAGTTGCTCAGTGGAAGTTTAATTGACACACAAATATTAGTTTGGTTACTAGTTAAAGCTTAAGTCAATGCCTTTTGTCAGTCCTTACTCTTCATGGACTGATGAGTCCTGTATTAGTGTCAGTATGAAAGCAAGTCCTTAAGATGAAAATGGAAGTTTAGATTCAATTAAATGATGAAGTCCAAGTTTGAGTGATAGATGTTACTCAGGAGCCTCCATTTCAAAAGTATATAGGAATGTAGATGAGAGATGACAGGAAGGGATACAAAATATTTATGCATATATATATGTAATATAATACCTAAAACTTGCAATATACATTTGCAAAAGGCAAATGGAAATATTCTCAAATGTCATCAACTTCTGTAGAATGAAAACTAATTGAAGTATTAGTAATTCATTTAGAAAATATTATGTTACCTTTGAATGCTCTACTTTGACACCTAGACATAAGGATTTTTGAAAAAAATTATCATTATTTCAGAGAGTATATAGAATATCTTGAAAAATCAGGTTTGTACAGGATATCAAAATACTCAGAATTGCACATTTGCTTCTGAAAATCTTGGTATAAGTCTGTAACCTAATACTAATGAATATATTCATCCAGTCAGATAAGAGATAAGTTCCCAAATCTGTACAAAGTAATTCTAGTGCTGCTGTTAGTATGGCATCTGCTGAGTTTTGGAGCACAGACCTCATGGAAGTTGTCACCCATTGGAGAGCCTCAGGAAGCCTGCTTTGCTACCTGTTGGTCTCCCTTATGTATGACCTTTTGCTAAAATGGCAAATGTGAGATGGAGGAGGTGGTGGTTCATTGCTCACCTACTAAACACCAGCACTCCTTGATTAAAATGGACTCTGTCAGGGTGAGGTGAGACTCTTAATTTACTTTCAGTGTGCTTCCTCCTGCTAATAAACACTCATGGACTAGGGAAATGTTTATGCTGATGGGTCTTGATGCACAAAGTTTAATTAGCAAGCTGTGGGTAATTGAGGTGGTAAGAAGTTGCAACTAAAGGGAGATGTTATTGGAAAGAGTGAGGGGCTAAAGAGCGGTGTAAGTATGACTGGTTTTGGCATGGTAAATAAATCCATCTTTGTAGTACATGTTTCCAGTTCCCAAGAATGTATACATTACAAAGCTTTCCCAAGTTCTGTAGCTAATGATGATCTTCAGGAGAGCTCTTTTTTTCCATCATTGCAACAATGTTGCTCAATTGTATGACTCTCAAAAGACTGTACCTCTGCATCTTGGAGAAAGCTGATTGATGGTTCTGGGTACAAACCTACATACATATCCAGCTGTGCTTTGCACGTGGCATGAGGTTGTTACCATGAAATCATGAGGAAGTACCCTTCCACTGCCACCCCCTGTCTCTTGGCAGGTGCTTTCAGTGCTCTTCAAAATAGAAAATAAAATACCAGTGTGTGCTTTTCTGAGCATGCAAGCATGTGTTCTGCAATTTGGAAAAAAAAAAAAATTGGTATAGCACCTATCATAAGAATATATATTCCTTGAGAAGTTAAGGGAGTTCCTGGTGGGATGGGTGAAAAATGTGCGTATTTCTGTAATTCTTTGTGCCTTTTATCCCACAGCACTATTTCAAAATAGTCTAGAAGGGACATGATCATGCAGCATATTACTTGATAAGCTCTTATCAGAAAGCTGGAGTGAAAGGTACAGAGACTGCTGACAATGGACAAAGAGCAGGTGAAGGAAAACAATGGTTGTGAAATAGTATGTGTGTAACTGAGAGGTCTGCATTACAGAAGTTCATACCTTCTTTTGTTGTTTCCTTTTTGCTATTCTTTAGATCTCCTAGTGCTGTGTTTAACTTTCTAGCATATGCTCATAAATATTTTTCATTAGAAATGTTATTTCTTTCATGAAAACTGTGTTTAAGGAAACAATATGATTGTCACTTATTACTGTTGAAGGGTTTATTGGGAAACTTGAGAAAATTAATGGGAGTAGGCAATGTGATAAAGATTATTTCCACACCTTTTACCAGAATATGAAAAAAAAAATCATCCAAAACAATTTTCCTTCTTCGACTTTATACATGTAACTATTTTCAGCTTCCTCTTGGTACATTTTACACAGATAATGTTTCAATGCATTGAAACGCTTGCAGTTGGTGTTATTTTGGGTTAACTGATCTTCCTATCTCTGCTGAGAGTGGAGGAGGAGAGGGGCAGGAATCAAAAGCTTTGAGCTAGACTAGCTCTTTCATTTTCATTGAGGTGGTATTAATTGAGGAAAGAGGGCTTTTAGGTTTTTCCCCTTCATATTTTGTATTGTATCATGTAGGTATTGTATGGTGTCATTAAACTGGGGAATGGGTTTCCTGGATTAAGGTAAAGAAATACCTTGATAATTTATTATGACTTTGGGGAGCTCTGTATAAGAAAAGACTCAGAGATTCAACAGTTGGCTGTATACTACTTGTTTTAGTAAAACGGATGAAAATGAGAATGTTGTAGTTTGCTATTTCTGACATAAGACTTCTTAGCCTGGCATAAGAAAGCTTTTTTTTCCTGTTGTAAATGTAATTTAATCTCTAGATTATTTGTGAAGATATTACTACTTATTTATGTTGTTGTGTCACCCGTCTAGTTAAGTTTCCAGATATTTTGTTTTGTACTTTACAGACAATAAAAGTACAAAAAAAACAAAGCAAACAAACAAAAAAATTAATTCTGCTGCAGCGATCTTGCATATTTATAGTGGAAGAAGAAACAAACGAGGCAGGAGTGCTAGATAATAACACTGGCCAGAGTTGAGGAGGAATGTGGGAATTGTGGTTTGCCTCACCTAGCCAGTGCCATATCAGAATGATGAAGAGTTGCCAGGGAAGAGGGAGTTTTAAGGAAAGATAATACTGTGACCTATGATCAGGTGACTTTTCTCATTATCATACAAGTAATTATAATTTTTACACACACACCCCTCACCCATTTGCAGGCTAGTGATGGAAGGGTGATGCCAGGTAAAGTGGGTGTGGTTAAAGGTGACTTTCTGGTAGGAGAGGCTACTAGACAGCTGCATTTTAAAGTAAAAAATATTTGAACAGGGCAAGAGGTAGGAGGCTAGAATGGAGTGGTCAGATTGGGCTAATAATAGTAATTATGCCATGTTTAATTTCCCCCCCTACTTCTGGATTTGCTTTTGCACAATAAGAACACATGGTTTTGATTTGGACAGAGTGGGTGTGGGAGAAAGTATCTGACAAGAATTCTTTCATTCAGTGCCTTAAGCAGAAGAATGGCTTAGTTTCCAAGCCTTATGGGTTCAAGAGTACAACTGTATCTTTCTTATCCACAGGAGATGGGCTTTAGCAAAGTGGAGAATGAATGTGTTTTTCTCCATGTAAGATTTTTTCCTTGATCATAAATACACCAATAAGTTGTACATTTGTTTGAATGATAAGAACAAGGCATGTTCTCCTAATCATGTTTTGAAGATTTGTGTTTTCTCTGTGCAGCCTTTTGTTGTTGTTTTGGTTCAGATCTTGAGCAAGCTCTTATATTGTGGGAAAAACATGTTTAAGTACTGCATGGAGAGAGCAAGGTTCATTCTGTTTTGAGGTATGTTATCCATTTAGAAGTTAACCTTCTCTGAATCAGAGAGAGTCATGGGACAGGTGATATAGTTAGTTTCATTTTTCCTTATATAAAGAGAAACATTTCAGAACAAACAAGTGTAAATGTAGCTGCATGCTTCAGTGTTCTTTCTAGACATGGTAAAAGAGTATATAGTGTTAAAGTTCAGAAAGAGTTAATGGAGTTTGTGGTACTTGTTTCATGCCATACTTCATGGCGTTTTTGAAGTTCATAGGTAAACATTTAGATTGTGATTGGTGTTCTGAAAACTACTTAAGACGGTCAGTGGAGTTAAATGCTGAACAAGGAATTTGTCTCATGGGAGCCTTGTTATCAGTGGGGTCTCTACCCTCATAATTTTGTGATCATCTGGACTTTTTCTATTAATATGTTTTTTAATTTTCTGACTCTGCTGACACTTAAAATATTTTAATCATCAGTTAAGGCAGATACTTTTTTTTCCCCTATGGCACCCAGTTGTATTCGGAAATTAATGTTTCCACTAAAAATGTGGTATGGTTCTATTATCACAGTTGCTGCTGTTTAGCAGAGAGTGCTCCTGCTCACTTCTTACTGACATCAAGAGTTTATTTTTTTATGTGCAGATACAGTGATTACTATAAAATCGTGTTCTTGATCAGTGATTTGTATTTGCAAGTGCAGTTTTTTCTTTTTCTCAGAATTTACTAGAGACCTAGTTTTAGTGTAGACCTAGCTTTAGTACCTTACTGATGTTTGAGATAACTACAAACATTTTTTTTTCCAGTAGAGCAGGTTCTTTGAGAAACTATCCTGTAAAAAGAAGAGATGATTTTAATGTGATGCTAGAAATCTATGATGCAACTAAAGCCCTAAAACAGATTTCTTACAGATTAGCCACTAACAAGAGTTTGAACAAACTTTTCAAATGTTTTGATGTCAGAGAGAAAGCATTTAATCTCTTTTGTTGAGATATCATTTAGTAGCTTCAACCTTTCTTTTCTTACGCTATGTGCTGCCCTCCAGGTTAAATATACTACTTGTAAGTTGCTGCGGACAGTGAAGTGTTTCAAACTTAGCTTATTTGTGTGGTGACCATGACACAATCTATTCATTTGTGTTGTTGTTGCTTTCAGTGGCTGTGTCTTGTTTTGTTTTAATGTTTCTGGAATTTCAGGATTACTTTTTTTTTTTAGGATTTCAGTTTTTTCTGAGTTGTCATTCTTGAATGTTTACTCCCTTCTAAGTATTGGTAAATTAAGAAGAAATGTTTTCCACAGTTGAATGTTTCTGAAAACAGCTATGAAAGCAGGAAAGTTCTGTTGAAACTTTCACATAATTCAGTGTAACTAATATAATGCAACTGAATCTTATTTTTAATAATAAACTTTCTCCACATCAGCTACCAAACCTGTTTAATTGTTAATGTTTTTCTAGTTTTTTAATGTTCTTAATTAACTTTTTTCAGTGTTTGTTCTCTGTGCTCAGTACTGAACTGAGCCTTAAGTTGGGCCAGTTGTATTTCATCTAAGAAAGCAAATTTTTCTCTCTCTCTTTTTTTTTTTTTTTTCCCCCCTGTGAACAACTTAGGAAAATAGTAAACTTTAAAGATTGCTGAGATCTCAAGGTCAGTTTAAGGCTTCATAGTTGTACGTGATGATGCAGCTTAGACAGTTTTGGTGATCATACTAATGATTCTGAGGTTAAACATTCCAAGAAGATAAGATAGTCCTTGTTCTTAAGGCAGGCTTCTCTGTGCATGTTTCATCTTATTTTGTCAAAGTAGTGACCAAATACTCTATAGCTAATATGGCAAAATAGTTTAAGGCAGAAGCATTGGAAAGTACTCTCTGTGCTTACCATAATCCTGCTGCTTCTTCAACTGAGATGGCAGTTGGAAAAAAGTTACTTTGATTGTTTGGATTTTGCCGGGATTGTTGGGGTTTGGTTGTTGGTTTTTTTGTTTTGTTTTTTTGTGTGTTTTGTTTCTTTGTTCATTTGGGGTTTTTTGTGGATTTTTTTTTTGTTAGATTATGAGCATTTTGTCAGGGATTTCTTTATGTATGCTTTCAAAGAAAACACCAACTTTTGCTGAAAGACATGTTCACAGTTGTAGTAAGGCATCTATACAGTTAAATTCACCTGGGCTACAATTAACCTTTGAAGCAGTGAACTGAATATGCTCATGGAGCAGTGCCATGGCTTAGGCTGTAGGACTGATCAATAAAGTGTATTGATGTTAAACCCAACAGCATAAGTTTTCTGTACATCTCTGCAGAATGCAAAATCATTGTTATTCTAAAATTCTCCACCTTACAAAGACAGCCGATAAACGGTCACTTTACATCACTTAAATCATCTTGGAAAGCAGACTCTCTTCTGCTGGAATGAATGCATTGGTCGTGTGTTTTCAAGTTCTTGTATTCTCTTTTCTGTTGTATATGGATCCAGGAAAATGTAATTTTCCATTTTTTTTATCTTGCCCTTCCTATGCTTGTGAGACACCTTAGTTATAGGCTGTGGGTCTTACAATGAGAAGTGGTCTGCAGTCCAATTGTTTGTTTAGCATTAAGATGGTTTTTGTAAAGACTCCTGCTGAGCTGTTCAAGATTTAAGTGCTCAGTACCAGGTACTCCTGACCCTTTGTGTTCAAACTGTTTCAAGTTTGCAGCATTTTATAAAAATGAAAGACATGTTGTAGAAACCTACATTCATAATAAAGTAATACTGTGTGTTTTGGGGGGGAAAAGTGTTATTTTTCTGTACAGTTGTAGTCTTCAAAAGACTAGTAATGTATCAGAAAGAGGACTCTTGGTTACTGTAAACTTTATCCAGTTTCATTGTTTTAATTTCCAAGCTGTATACCACATCTAAAGAAGCACTTGTTCTCTAAACTGTTCAGTCATTTTGAATGCCCAGTGAGTATGAACACATACTAAGGTATTATAGTCCTAATGATTTCTCAGGTAAGGATTGATAAACATAGTTAAATTATACTGAGGAGAGAATGAAACACTTCAATGACTCAAATTGGTGTCTGCCTTATTCACCGTGACCCTAGTGGTGTGTTGGCAGTAAGCAGAGCAGTAATCCTATTTTATGTTTGAATATGTGGCCTGTAGAATTCAGAAAAGTAGAAGAATGTTAATCATGTTAATCAGAGCAGAGAATGATATCGAAACTTATGGTACATTTTAAGTGATTTAGCACAAGGAGCTTTGTCCAGTTGTGTTGCAGAACTGTATTTTAGACATATGTAGGTTTGGTATGGATAGCTTGAATAATAAGACAGAACTTTATTTCACCTCTGGTGAAAGCACTTGGGTAGTATATTGATGTTTGCATAGCTGAACATACAGAGTTACTGGATAGCCCATGGCAGTATTTTACAAAAGCAGATAATGATAATATTACTGGTGACAATGTCTAATTGGTTTTGTATTATAAAGTAGTAGTAATGCAAGGTCATCTTTGAAATATCAAGCAGAGACAAAATTAGGCAAGGTTGTAAGAGCCAAATGATATCTCTCATTAGACAGATATGGTTGGAGAAAATAGATTAGATTTGGATAAATTAGGCTCTAGCAGGGCTTGCTCTAAATGCTCCTGCCCAAGACTAACCTTGTAAAACCTGTAGTGCTCTACTGTGCTTCTGTAGAGGAGGACCCATGCCTTGCTCATGATGCAGTAAAGCACTCACCTTCTTTTAAGTGAAGGCACACCCTTAGTCACTGTGATAAAGTGCTATTTTCAGCTCTCTTGAAAGCTTTCCTCCCAGGTTTCTCTGTATTGGTTCTTTTCCATGTTAACCCAATACTGAAGAAGAAAGTAAAACAAAAATAAAGCATCTTTTACTCATATCCAAGCAGCCCGCTTTTTCAGAGAGGAAAGGGCCATTTGTTTGTATTCCTATTGTATTAAGATTACAAATTTTAGTACAGTAATATCACTATGTGATAATCTTATAGAACGTTTTTGTTACTCAGTCCCTCAAATATCTGACCAATTTCATTATGCATCTGGCGGTAGTTTATAACCTGTCATCATATCAGCTTCATCCTTACATACTTTCCAATATCCATCTTTCTGAGATTCAGTTTACCTATGGTAATAAAGTTGTTGCTCATTCAATACCTGTGTTTTCCTATCTCATTATGTTCTTCCCCCTCCTCATGCTTTCCCCTGTATTTTGCTTACTAACATGCTTTTGTGCTTTAGCTTGCATACTTGTTGCAAAATTCCTTATGCTTCTCACTCTTTCTGGGACCATTTCCAGTTTTGCTCATTTAATGACATAAGCAAAACCAATACAAAGCTTTACTAAAGCTATGTAGTTGTAGCTCCTGTTTGTTCTTCAGGTAATATCCTTTTGTATGAATCCCAAGAAGCATTTTAGTATGAGAATAATCTGACTTGTAAAACTAAAGAGAGTAAAGAAATGCTTTGCTGTAGGTTGGTTGGGGGAAGTTGTTTTGGAGGGAGGAAGGGGTGTCATCTTGAAATTACTAGTGAAAAGGATTGTCACTCATTAGTTAGACTATATTTTCCTTGCTCTACATTTCCTTCCCTCCCCCTGCACAAAGTTCCTGTGGTTTCTTCTCTCCAATAACAGCAGAGAGTAACCAAAGCTTTATGATTACTTTAAAAGGACATACATTTTTGTAATGTTCTTTGTAGATAGATTTTTTTCATAAACTGAGAAGTTTATTGCACGTGGAATTTAATGTGCAAGAATTGCAGAGTTAGGAAAGCAAAGTGTAGGACGTGCTGCAGTAAGTGTAGTCACAGTGTAAATTACTTGTGCTTAAACAGTAAATATCTGAAATTCCTTTTGAAAGTGCATGCTTGGCTTCGGTTTTAAATATGTATCTTTCTAATTCTTAGATGTGTCTGTCATTACTTAAAATAAGCAGAGACATAGCTCAAAAATTCAGAGACTCTCACATATTAAGAAGTCTGGGTTTTGCCCTGGAAATTACTTAAGTCTGTTAAATGCTACATTGAGTTCTTACAGAGGATATGGTTGCTTTTCACAAATGGATTACATGTGTAATGTATTTACTCGTATCTCTATTCCAGATAATATTATTGATTGATGGTAATAGAATTCTTTAAAGCATTTTGGGTTTTATTTATTAATTTTTTTTCCAACAGTAATCAGATTTTCTTCCCCTTACAATTATTACAGTAACGACTGTCTACCAGTGGTTTAAAAAAAAAGAAAACACCAGGAAAAAAGCCTTACTTGGTGGAGGGCTAAAAGAGTATCTTCTCCTTAAGATCAGACTCCAGAAAGAGTAACAATTGTAATCATTCAATACAATGAGATGTGTATAGAAAATATTAATAATACTGTCTCTCTGTAGTTTTTATCAGACTTACCTATGTGTAATAGCGTTTCAAATTTTCTTTTCTTAATATGCTATTAAATGAACAAAGCTGGCTGCTTATTAGAGTTATTTCTTCCAGTGATGGACATAAGATAAACATGAACAAAGAAAATTTATGAAAGCACTTCACAATGAAACTCTTGCTCCATCTGCTGCATAGTCCAGAGAAATCTTATCCACAGAAAGTTCCTGTGAGCAATGAGGTTTGATGTGATATAGATGCTGGAATTAGTCAGTGGAAGATGTAATTAGTTTTAGAGAATGTATGGCTACAACAGTGTTCATAGACTAAGGGAAATATAATGTATTAGCTGGGTCCATTAGTATTTTCTAAATACTACAAGATAAAATATTGATTATTTGTATTATAGTTATTTTCTCTGTGTGTGTGACCTTTTGTAAAACTCTGTGTTTTAGTATTGTGCACAAGCTTTTTCACTATTACTTGTAATGTCCATTTCTTAGTGGTGTATAATGTTTTGTTTAAATGTAATTATTTTCAAAGTGAGTGGTGTCAAGCTTTCTAGAGTAGCATAGAAGAGACAAACTGGACTTCTGAATCCATCTGTTTTCATTCCCTACACATAAAAACTACTAACCTGAAGAACCTGGGTTAATTGTAGCACTTGACTATAAGACTAAAGTTGTTAAGATAAAGTGATGCATTAATGGTGCATAAGCCATTTTCCTAATATTGTCTTGATATAGTTAAAGATATTTCTAAGGCTAGTTCAGTGGTGACAAACAAGAAAATAGTAAGCAGAGTGGGAGACTGTCAAGTATATTGGTAGGTAGTGACTGTATATTGGAGTTAAGTTTATCTCTAGATCATTTTTGAGGAAAGGATAGAAAACTCTGCCTGATTTGAGATCAGCTTTGGGTGATAGGAAGATGGTAGAAAATGAAGATTCTGTGTTAGCCCTTGGTAAAATGCAGAAGATCTTGTGCCCTAGGATTGGAAGGGTTCTCGTTAGTTTGGTAAACTAAGGAAAAAAACCCTCAGAGTTCCTAGTGAACCTTTGATAATTTAGGGATCGCAACATTGTATAAGGGGATATGCGATCATTTCTCCTACAGTGCTGTGGCTTTCTTCATCTCTTAAGAGGGAAGGAGTATCTTAGGACTGTCAGTGGGACCCTTGGCAGGCTAATGGTGGAAGAGAGAACATAATGTTGCTGTCTGACCCATCCTAGGACTTGGAATAATTTGGTGATGTCCATTTGACATCTGAATAAGGATGACTTTCCCTTAAGGTTTTGAGAGTGGATTCACAGTGCCCTGTTGATATTGTCCTTAGGTTTTCCCGCCTTTTGACTGACTCAAATTAATTCTTGTTTTAGTATGAGACAGCTTCTGACTAGGAAAGCCACTTCAATTGAGGATTTCCAGACTGTAAGACATTCTGCTTCAGTATTAGCCAAAGTGTTTCCATATCTAGCCCAGGACAGAACCAAGAGTTATCACTGCTAATAGTGGTCAGGAGGCCACCATTGCTGGTAATGGTTATTTGCAATACCATACATCTAGATAAAGAAGTCTGGAAATGCCTAACTTTGACAGCTTGCAGGCTAGGGAACTGTGAAGATAATGAGGAGGATTCCTCACCCACTGATTGTGAAGGTCTCAGGAAAGTCATACTTTTTTTTTTTTTGCCACTCTTTTTCTTACTGTTGGATTGGTTGCTTGTTTTAATGACACTATTCATTTGAGTATGTACTACTTTTTGTTCAGTCCTTTAATCACAGAATCGTAGAAGAGTTAGAGTTGGAAGGGACCTTTAGAGGTCATCTAGTCCAGCCCCCCTCTGCTGCAAGCAGAGACACCTGTAGCTAGATCAGGTTGCTCAGAGCCCTGTCCAAGTTGACCTTGAATGTTTCCAGGGATGGAGCATGCACCACCTTTCTGGGAAACCTGCTCCAGTACTTCACCACCCTCATCGTGAAAAATGTCCTCCTTATATCCAGTCTAAATCTCCCCTCCTTTAGTTGAAAGCCATTACCCCTTGTCCTGTCGCAACACGTGATTCTTTGGCTTGTATTCTTAAGCTGCATCCGTATGTACATTATTTCTTCCACACTTTCTTACCATTTTACTTTAATGGGCTGGGTAAATCCAGCATTAATATCTTCTTTGCATCATGTGATGTTTTTTCTTTAATTTCCTCTTGCTGACTTACATAATGTGTACTATTCTGTTTACGTTCATTCTTTTTCTTGTGCTTGACTTTTACATCTCAGCTATACTCGCACATGGTTTATGGTTTGAATCCAGTACACTGACAGATATCTGCAGTATAGATGTGATTGTCAGTATTAATGTTAATTATCTACTGTGTCTGCCAATTTAAAGCGTATAAAGAATTTTTCTAGCTATATTGCATACTTTTCAAAATCTTTGCGGAATGTTTGGGGTTATTTTCTTCAGTTTAGGTTCCTAGTTGCATGTATTAGTGAAGTGCTAACTTATTGTAGTTTGTGATTATAAATAATTCAAGTCTAAATGTTAAAAGAGGTGGTTGTGTGAATTTAGAAACAAGGGGCTTCAAGGAGATCATAGTCTGAACTCTGTGTAGAGTGTGCTCTTTGATTGTAAGATATGAGCTGGTCCAAGTGCCATACAGTGTTTGGACAGCTTAAAGTTAAGCATAAATCTATGCAAGTTTAGGAATGTATTTGCTAAGTTAAAATGTGGTGGTGCATTATCCATGTAAAGGTAAATAGTTACTACAGCCCAAATAAGGACATTTTATTTGACCTATTATTTAATGCTTACAGAAAAAACAAGGCAGAGAGTGCTTAGCAGAAGACTATCTTCATTTTGCTTTTTTTTTTTTCTTTGAGTTTGCAACGTCCCACTATACCAGCTGGCTTGGATACACTGTCATTATCTTACTCTGCATGTAAAACATGGTTTATGCTTTCAGAAGGCCAAGGAAGTTTAGTGGTGTCATTGTAACTTTATCTGCAGCTGCTACCATCAGATCCGACTTTGCGAGACTGTTCTCAGTAGACACAACCATTGTAACTGAATCCTACTTGAGAGAACGCTCATTGGTAGAAGTGTCCTATGCCATCTTGGGGACTTCCTCCTCTTAGGAAGGTGACAGGTTTTCCTGTGCTAAAGTATGTGTTACTCCTCAAAGTCAACCTTTGAATCAATACTTATGAAAACAACATGCCTGCAGAATTCTGAGTCTAGTTATGTCCTGGCTTCAATATTAAAAGTTCATCTCCTTGGCAGATAGGGTCCAGTAAGCACTCCGTAGGCCAGTGTTATGAGGCAGAAGGCCTTGCTGCAAGAGATGGGCCAGAAAATAGTATCAGTCCTTGAAGTTAAAGAAACTAAGCTAGTATGCTGTAGTGCAAGAGGCCATGAAAGTGCCTTTCAGGTCAGGAAAGATTTCCTTGCCCTCCCCTGAAGGCTGCAGCTCCTGTGGAAGGGCATGAGAGAGGCTTTATTAATCTGCTATAAGTCCATGTGTTTGGTTTGGGCTTTTTCCCTCTTCTAATTCTCAAAACTAATTGGTTGCCCAACTATTTCTGGATTCATCTGTGTTGTAACTACTGTATTGTATGAAGGGAAGTCTTAAGATGAGTCTCCATACTCTTTAGACTAGACTTCAAAGATCTCTAAAAGGTGTATGTCAAAAGAATGTTGGAGAATCCTTCTGAATATTGGGTAACTTCATTTGAAACATAGCTTGACATGATCCTCAAACATTGCGGAGTCCTACAGTGCCCTACAGTTTCTTTTCTAGGACGTGTATGTATGAATAAGTATTGCTATCAGGTTGGATATTTTAATTGGTCATCTCATAATTTTTTAGAAGTGGGCTTTACTTCAGAAAATTAATAAGACCTTAAGGAAAAATAATCTTCAAACTAAGATGGTGATCTGTCTTGATGGATTCATCACTGAATCCATTGGATGAATCCAGTAATGGGGATG
The DNA here is from genome assembly GCA_013396975.1 of Bucco capensis. Classification (NCBI taxonomy): domain Eukaryota; kingdom Metazoa; phylum Chordata; class Aves; order Piciformes; family Bucconidae; genus Bucco; species Bucco capensis. The sequence continues at coordinate 58,122 of VWZO01010873.1, forward strand.
TACAGAAATGCTGTCCAGGTTGCTAAAGGAGTAACTATATTTTCTCTTGTGTAGCAGAAATCTTAAGGGTGCTTTGCCCATACATATCACTCCTAAAGGATGGCTTCTTTTGCCTCACACAACCCAGTACAGGTAAATAAATAGGGAGCCTCGCCTATTTCTGTTGTTTCAGTTTTCTTTGGTTTGAGTTTGTTTTGGTTTGTTGGTTGTTTTTTTTTTACTTTGTTGTGGAATGGAATAAGTATCTCCTAGCCAAAGTTTCACTATTAGTGTCAATTTGCCCCTGGATTATCAAGAAAAGTGGTGTGATCAATTTTCTTTTCCATGTTGTTCCTGTCCTGACAAGATAGTTCTGTGAGAGCTGAACATGGAGCCGATGTGGCCCCTTGTCTTCCTGGTGCTGGATGTTCCCATTCCTTCTTAGTCTTGCACTGATGCTTGGGAAACTGTCTCGGGGTACATATGCTGAGGGAGCTGTAGGTTACCCTGGCAGAAGAATTGCTAGGTTTTGTCTGAATTGGTTCTCTGTGTTGGTTCTCCATACTTCTACCCTAGTGGGCATGTGGTTGTGAGCAGTGTTGGGTTGGCTTCAGCAGCCATCAAGAGTTTAAGTGTGCAATGGGCAAGAAAAAAACATGCTATTTCATAAACTTAGAGAGAATGAGTTAGGATTCAGAGCCTGGTCCCAATTAGCTGCCTGTATGCTTTCCTTCTGTAGAAAAAAACCTCAGCTGGCCCAGAAGGCTGGTTGGTTGATCATGAGCGTCAGAGACACTTAGCCCTATAATCTGGTCACGCTTTTGTGGGTAAACCTTGCCTCTTGCTGCTGTTCTTATCTGGAGGCAAGTCTCAGATTTCTGGATTGTAGCCTCCAGACTGTAGAAATGGCCCTTTCCCCTAGTTCTGAAGTTTGATATGAAAGCATTTTCCATTTCTTGTTCTCCTGCAAATGTTTGAGAAGATGTATGTACTTGACGTGATCCTGAACCGTAAGTTGTCTCATGTGTCTTTTTTGCCTTTCATCAGAGCAGCTGAAAAGTAACCTGGCTGCATCATTTATAAGTGCAAATAAAAACTCCTCCTAGTTTCCTTTGCCAGAAGTTTTGCTTTCTGTGTGTGTTGCTGTTCTTCTTTGGTTGGCTCAATTAACAATCAACATTAGCATTTTATTTTGTTTTACTTAGGTTTTTTTGAGCAAACTGTGAGTGCCATGGCATTCAGCAGCAGTGCCCAGTAGCTGCCTGTCTTTGAGTGTTGGCAGGATGTCCTGGTTAAGCTGGGAACTCTCAGTGGGATCTCTCTGCTGGCAGGTTTGAAGATCTCATGAAATAAGTCAACAAAGACTGGTAAGGTTAAACTAATCACCTCCTGAGGGAAGAGCAATGGCTGGCAAAAAAATGATTGAAGAACTTGATAAGAAGGAAATATATAGAACATGGAAGAATGGGCAAGCCACTTGGGAAGACTATAGGGAGGTGTCCTGGTTTGAAAGGACAAACTCAGAAGGAAGCCCGTTTAAGAGCCTCCTCCTTCCCCAAAAGGAAAGAAATCACTGCACACAGGAAGTGAGTTGTAAAGAATAACTTTTTTAACATAGAAAAATATATAACAGTGAAAATATAGGGTGTTACACACCCTCCCGNCACCTGCTTCCGGCCCAGGGTGATCCTGCTGCTGCCTTGGCTCCGCTACAGCCTGTGCGCCTCTGCGCAGGGCAGGCACCACCCAGGCAGGGGTGCAGGGTTGCTGTTTCTGGCACTGGTCTGTGCTCAGCAGGGGTTGCCCCCCGCGGCTCCGCATAGCTCCATGCCGGGCAGGCACCACCAGGCAGGGGTGCAGGTCACTTTGCTGACCCTCCACCACCGGCCCCACTCCTACCCACACGGCCACGCAGCTTAGCTGATGGAAAGGGCTATCACCCACCAATAGTTCACAAACAAACACATTAATGGTCGGGGGGTGTGTGAAGGGGGGAAAGATGGATACCTCAGGCAATTTTTACATATCCTGTAGTATTCCACCCCTGTATCTTCTTCCCTTCTCCCCACCGACATGCTTTAACAAACATTCTAACACAATTACACAAACAATTAACCCGATTCTGCAGCAGCTTACAGAACCAACATATTCTGCGAACTGACCTAATTGATTATACAAACAAACTTTACAACCAACTCTTAACTCGGCTAACTCTACATATATTACACTACTACAAAACTTTATACAATTATATACATATCAACTATATACTTTCAGGCACGATTTCTTTTAAACAGACTCCTTAACCAGAAATAAGGTCTCCCTGAGGCACACATCGTGTTTCCCCATCTTTCTGCATTACCCACCAGGTACAACCTGGTCCCTGAGCAAAAACAATCCCACGGATGGGCTTGCCTTTGCTTGAGGCAGGGTTGATTCAGACAGTTTTCCCCAGCACACCTTTCAGGTGTACTACAGGAACTCTGTCCCCATCAGCAGTTTTCGGGGGTTCAGATTGGGCAGGGCCAGCTCAATTGACAGAGCCTCTGGTGTTGACCAGCCATGTAGCTTTTGCCAAGTGCTGCTCCCAGTTTTTGAAAGTTCCCCTGCCCAGTCCCTTCAGCGTGGTTTTTAACAGACCATTACATCTCTCAACCTTCCTGGTGGCTGGTGCATGATAGGGGATGTGGTATATCCACTCTATGCCATGCTCTTTGCCCCAAGTGGTAACTAGGTCATTTTTAAAATGAGTACCATTGTCCAACTCAATTCTCT
>VWZO01010874.1:0-10443 GCA_013396975.1 Bucco capensis
GAGATCTCCACACAGATCTCCAGTTCATCCTACAGAAGGTTATAAATCAGTAAAAGGGAGTGTTTGTGGAGTATTTTTAATTGGAGCTGAGCAAATGGGCTTAATATGTTATTTTACCCATTGTCATTTTGCACATTTTTTGATAAATAAGTGTAAAGTATCATACAAAATGAATGATCTTACATTTTTAGTTCATATTTTGGGGAATTAATAAAATGTGCTAACTTGAATAATGAACGAGGAGGGTTAGGTAAAAAAGAAAGTGTTTTCTTTGAAAATCCTGTGACTTTGTCCTGTGCTCGGATGGAGAGCAGGTTTGTAAGCTGTTGATTGACAGCTCTCCTGGGTTTAGCTAGGACAGGGTTAAGGTTCCACAGGAAGCAGGGCAGGGCCATGCGCATGACAGACAGTCAGAGTAGCCAATGGGGTGTTCCAGACCATGTACACCCCCCACCCCCCCGCCATGATGGACAGTCCGAGCAGTCAACAGGGTGTTCCATACCATGTGCCCCAGGCTGATGTGGGCTGGGCCTGCTGGTTGGGGGTCAGTCAGTGACCTGCTCACCTGTTATATCACTGCTTTGCATGCTGCTAGTTCAGTTTTCTTGTTAATCCTCTTGTTTCTACATTCTCTGTCTTCAGGCACAGTCTGAAAATCCCTTGTNCGCCGACATTCTCTGTCTTACTCTATTAATCTTTCCATATTTCAACCCACAGGGTTTGGTATTTTCTCTCCCAGTTCTTCAGGGGGATATTGAGGGGGGACATTGTGTGAGCAGCTTTTGTGGTTGCCAACTTGGGGAGGCTTAAACCACAACAACTGAGCTTTGGGTTTTTTCCTGGAAGGTTGAAGTCTTGAATTAATAAGCAGAATTGGAGAGTTAAAAAGCTACATTGCTCTTTTAGTTTAGTTTCTTTGGGGTAGTTTTTCTGGGTTTAATGTTTGCAGTGCTAAACTGTGAACTGTGGTGGGGTTTGGGGTGCATGTTTTTTTGTTTTATTTTGGGGTTTTTTTGGTGCTTCAGTGCAGCTTTCCCTCAGATGAATATCACTTTAAGATGTGTTGAACTCTAATATGAGGTAGTTGAAGTTGTAACAAAACCAAACATTTCAAACATGAATGTGCCTGACCTTGAAATACTGCTGATAAAAGCTAATGCTGTTAAATTGCATGCCAAATTAACCCTAATTTCCAAATAGTTTGTGTGTGTGTGTTTCCTGTAGGAGAGGCTTTGATACTACCAAGCAATACTTATTTTACATTCAGTTATTTTTTTAAAGAAGGAAAATCAATTAATAACTTTCAGTGCCTGATTTCAGCAGCAGTGAAATGAAATATTTTCTTTTATATCCTTCTATGACTGTGCTCTATCTGTCATATTGAATGGCTGACATGAGAGAGTGGTTTGGTGAAGAGGTAGCTTGTGCCTTTCTGGACCAGGGGGCCTATGTAACCCTGGTGTAAGTTCCCACTGAAATCAGATGACAGGCATGAGCAGAAACTGCTCACAGATAGGTACTGGCTTTTGCTTCTTCTGATCTGCTGAGGACCTTGAATGCTTTCATTTTAAAATGAAAGCGCATCTTGTTATCCTCTGACAAATGAACAACTGCATGCATAAAATCATTTGAAGGGGACAGTGTCTTCCTGTGTGAACTTTAGTGGGAAGTGCTTGCAGGCCATAAAGTGGATCATCAGTCTCCCTGGGCTGGAGCTTCAATCTTGGCCTGTCTCCCTGACGTGTCATCTGGAATCTTTAGCTCAGAATAACTCCCTCTCACATCCCGTCTCTTAGCCTGAGCTGTCCCTGCGCCCTCGTGCCTAGCCCAGGTTGTGTGTTGTGGGTCCTTCCTGCACAATGGCTCTGACCTGGTGGTTTTGCTCCTTCATTTGGAAAGGGAAATATCACTGTCCAGGCTTTCCTCTCCTATCTTTGATATATGTTCAGTGGCCTGAACAGACATAGCCTTGTGCCTGGTCTGTGTGAAAAGTGTCTTTTGAGCCTTGCAGTAGTGTTACCTTTCTTTTTGCTTTCATCTGACAGCATTTTCATGTCTTTATAGCACTGGGCCTAAGCTCTTTACCATCTCTTTCAAGGCCTTCAAATCCCTGAGGTTTTTTTTGTCTCCATTAACTGTCCCTTGTGTCTCCTTATTATTAAGATGTCAGCCATGGGACCCATCCAGCCTCTAGTTCTTAATGGGGCAGATGCAGCTGACCTTGGTCTAGGTGCAGGCCAGAGCCGTTGAGCCCCACTGGGACTCAGCTCACTTGCATGGTCTCCCATGTGTGGTGCTTCTGCATCTGTGAGACATCTTGGCTTCAGGGTGAGAGGATGATTGTATGGAGCCAGCCTAGTGAGCTGCTGAGCTGGGCTGGATGAGCCTTCTCCAAGCAAGAGGCAGCTGGTTGGTCCACAGGCAGCAGCTTTGCTCTAGGTAGAAATTTTTTTCCTCCTTGGCTCCGGCCTGACCTTGCTTCTCTCAGGCATTGCCACTTAAATGTCTCTGCTCTGTGATCTCCAGACTTGGATTTTTCTGTTATCTAGCTTGTTCTGGGGCCTGCTCCTCTGGGTACAGGAGTTAACTGTGTTCCTTTGTGTACCACATTGTCTCCTGTGGATGCTTTGGAAAGGAGCCACTCTGTAGGTCAGGGAAGCATTTCCTCCACCATCTCCAAGATAATACTAAGCATTAAAAAAAGTATATTGTGCTTCACATACTTCGGTACAGACATTTGACCATTTTACAGACTCAGGAGGCTGAGGAGGTATGAAGAGCTGGGAGTGAGCAAGTTCGGAGTGAGAAGACTCTGGATTTTGCAAAGGTTTTTTTTGTTTGTTTGTGTGTATGCAGCATCCTCCTTCCTCTCTGAACACAAGAATTAATGTTACTTCAGCACAGTCAATCTTGTTGCATAATTGTTTCTCTATGCAAGCCCACATCTCTTTCAGGCTGCTTTGAAGGACCCTGGGTTTACCTCCAGGAAAATGCAGAGGCAAAGTTTCCAGCTTGTGCCTGATGGCTATGACTGGAAATGAGGTTAGGTCTGCTTGCCAGAGTAGCAGCAGATGTGGCTCATGGGCAAGCAGATTGCTCATGGCAGTGCTTAAGTACTGGGTGAGAGTTTGGAGGTCTAATCCAGTTCCTGGTCATAACAGGACTGTTGCCAGCACTTGTGTTAAAAGTCATGATAGAGGAGGAAGAAAAAGGTAACAGGGTATAACCAAAGAATTTATTGTATTATAACTGAAGGAACCTTAGGAAATGCTAGTAGCAAGAGGACCTGTTTTGGTGTTGCCACTTTTTAGCAGCATTTCTCTGAGAATTTAAGATAAAATGAGTTCTGCTGAAGTGACCTTTTTTCCATCTCTTATTGGCTTGTGAAAAGATCTTGCTCCCTGAGCCATCCACACAAACGCCTGAATAAAGGAAAATGCAAGTGCACTAGCTCCAAAGGGTAGTTAAGCATCACTGAAAAAAGTTCTCATTACTGCCTTTATGTTAGGGGCCAGAAGTCCCTACAGAAAATGGATTTTTTTCCCCATTTTAATAACTTCAAAATGTTCTTAATGTATTCAGAAGAACAATGTGGTAATAACTAATTAATAACTAACTAATTAATAACTAGAAGCTCTTTGAAGCCAGGGATATCATGTTGCTTGTGTTTTCCTGTGACTAAGGATTTTGTTGAAACTTAATATTTGGAAAGAGGTAAAGGTATCTGATCTTGCTAAGTCCTTTACTTTTCTGTGGAAATCCAGAGTAATTGAAGATGCTGGGTTTTCGTTTTAAAACTGGATGTACAACAGATAAAACGTGTGCTGCCAAAGAAGCTGTTCTAGACCGGAAGTGAACTTGAGAAAAGTGGGAATTTAACAGATTTGGTTTTTAGCCTTCCTTTTAGCACAAAATGTTCATGTTACACTTGCTGACCCAGATGTTGTTGTTGTTTCACTTGTTATTTCAGAGGATACTTACTTTCTTTTTGACACACCTCCGCATATTCTTGGAGAATCAGTAATGTGCAACACTTGCCTGATACAGTACCTCTAACAGTCCCATCTCTGCCTTCCCCAGTGAGACTGTTTCCATCTAATACCATTTCCTACATCTTTGTGAAAAAGGAGAAGCAGTATTTTGCTGTTTTGGCAGATGAAGGGCTGTGGCTGGCACCTTGCAATAAAACCAGCGCTCAGCCCTGTCCGTGCTGGATCTCTTGTGCGGGAGGAATCCCTGATCCCCAGGTTGTTTTCTATGCAAACACTGGGAGAATGCTGGGGATAGAAGGTTGAGCTGACCTTATGTGCTGGCCTGTTCACTGCTGCTGACTGTCATGTTTCAAAGGTTAAACTAACTGTGGATGGAATGTAAGCAGTAGTGTGCAGGATTCTTTCCAGATCACACTGGAGGAGTGCAATAACCAGCACTGTTAGCTTTGGGAGAGCAAGAGACAGAGGTCATTACCTGTGTGCATCTGAGCATGAGGAACCAACTGCCTTTCCTGCTACCTCCCAGCTTTGTTTATTTAAATCTTGTCTGGAATTGTTACCCTGCTGNCAGTGTAATTTTCATCTTTCTGTAGATTTCTCAGAGTTCCCATGAGACCTCAAATCCTGTCACTGGATGAGATCTGCGTCAAAACTTGGGGAAGCAGAAAAAGACGGAAGAAAAAATTGCTGTGCTTTTAGATGACAACCAAAAATAGCGCTGGGTAAATCAGACAGTACTGTTAAGATGGAAGCATACTGCAGGAGAGGAAAGATGATCTTAATGAAGTTTCTTTCCTTCACTAGTGGGTAACTGCAAAAAGAGCTAGTACAGTAGGAAGCTGGTGAGAGACAGAGAGTAAGCATGGGAGGAGGTAAAACAGAATCACTGAAGAGAAGGTAGTATCTCTGAGAGTTGGTTTCCTATTTCTTTCTGTATTCAACCACTCATTTTTCTCAACTTCCTCTCTCATAAGTGCAGTACTTTCATCCTCTGCATTCAGATCTGCAGCAGGAGTCTTTTCCCAGCAGCAGATAAAAAGGCTTTCTGGAAGGCACCAGAAGCATGTACCATGTAAGTACTGCTTATTGGCACCTTAGGGATCTCAACGGTGACAGGCACTGAAGCCCCAGTATTCTTCTGCCTACTTAGCTTTTACACAACCCATCCTCTGAAACTGCCTGCACAATAGCAATTAAGTGGGGAACAAAAAAATTGTCTTCCTTTTGAATTCTGTGGAAAGTTTCCTACCTCATCACAGCATGTTGTTTTCTTTATAGGTTAGTGTATGGGCATGGCCTTGAAAACCAATACACTGAACAGCAGTGGAGACTGGAGAGAAGAGAGGGACAGATGGAGAAACTTGGATTGCAGAGCAAGTCAGTCTGTAGAGAGGATTAGATTTTTTTCAATGCACTTCTGACTGTTATAATTAATAAGGTGGGAATATGAATGCTTTTTCCAGAATCCCTCTGTAGGAGTTTTTCACTTAATGCGTTTTGCAGGAATTTCTAAAGAAGCCCTGCCAAGAACACAGGTCTGTGTTAGTATCTGCCCGTTCTTATGGACTTCTGTGTCTCAGTTTTGCAATTTGATCATTGTGATTAAAGTACACCTAGACTTGTTTCAGGATAAAAATCTTTTTTAAGCTTCTGGTAAGGAATATAATTCCTGTGTTGAGAGTGAGTGAGACAGGCATGGGAGGAGACAGGGACTAAGGAGAGAAGGCAACCTTCACCTGTAATGAAATGAGAATATTTGTGGTATGTATGTTCTCTGCAGAAGACTTTTAAATACAGATAAAAGTAATGAATCTCCTGTTAGTCAAGCCTAGCAATATGTGTTAAGTCTTCTAACTGAAATCTGTACAACAGATTTAAAAGTCATTATTAGGCCTTTAAAAGGTCGCAAGGATTCAAGGGCAGAGAGGCCAGTTTGCCTCTTTAAATGAGAGTGCCTTCAGGGATACGTTATTTCAGGAGCTTGTCCAAGATACCACACTGTCACAGCTTCATTGCTTCAAATGTCACTTCAAGTAGGAGCAGTCTTTATAGCCACACAGTAAATTCAGGATGGCTTAATGGAAATTATTTCTTCACGTGTCAAAATGACCTCTTTGTTTCTCATTTTACTCTTTTGTTGCCTGCAGCTAATCTGCTCTTTGGGTTATCAGATCCAAGCATCTTGCACTGCTGACTCCAGCAGCAGTCAGCTGGAATGTTGCCTTTTGTTTACTGGTTTCAACAGGCCTCCAGTGCTTTCTTTGGTCATCTGGTGGCTCCACTAATGTGATTTGCACTCCCAGGCTCTGCAGGTAGTCATGGGCTTTTATAAGAGAATTAGAGGAACGCCTGCCACCCTAGTTGCTAATGAATCCACAGGGTATTTCTTGTTTGTGTTTTGGTTTTCCAGCCTTTACACACACACACACCACACTACCCCCCCACCCCACTTTTGGGGGGAATTGGATGTGGGAAGCAGACCATGGACCTGTTCACAGGTTTATGAAATTTTTCTCCACTTTGCTTTGACTTCAGTTCCTAAATACACTTTACCTTGCTTTAAATAGAAGTACCAAATCCTACTGATCAGAATGTGCATTTGGGGTTTTCTCGTGGTTTGCAAAAATAGATGGCTACCCAAATACTCAAAACTTTATTATTACAATAAATAATATACAAAAAATATTCCTGGTACTGCTGAATGTAGTAAGGAGTCACAAACCTCCATCTTCACAGAAATTCTGTCTATTAAAATAGCAAATGTTGGCATATGCAGGGAAGTTGGAGTGCTTTGCTAATGAGGCTGCAGCTGGAATCATAAACTTTGGCAAGCACACCAGCAGGAGGTGTAAGTTTAGAAACATGCTCAGTGCAGTTTTGAGCCACTGAAGAGCATAGTCAAGTGAATACTTACTAGTACTAGCACCCAGGTCTGTAGTTACACTGGAGATTTTTTATTATACTTTGTTCACATTAAAAAGTAAGAATATATGCTCAAAATATCTTGTACTTTTCTTCTGAAGTAGAAGAGAGTTTCAGACTGGGGAGTTGAGTAGAATGTCAGATGCTGAGTAAGATGCCATTCTCCTTTATATCCACAACCTCTTACTTGACTATCCTTGTGGATTTGAGTGGAGACTAACAGGGTGATTAGGGTTTTTTTCAGATTAGCCCTGCAGTTTTGGTAGAGCTGGTATTTGGTTTGCACAAAACCTAGCACAATGTCAAATGTTTTTAAAGCTTCCCATTAATCAAGACTTGACCTACAGTGGCAGAATTTGCATAATTTTTGTCTTTTAATAAAGTATTTTTCATTAATTTCTGTTGGTTTAGAATGGAAGATACCAAATCTATGACAAAAGCAAAATCTGAAAATGACTTTAGAAATAAATGAGCCCTTTCCATAAAAAAAAAAAATAATTTTGAATCTATTCTTACTGTTACTTACCTTGAGAGCAAGCCTATCTGTTTATCCAAGTCTGTGGTTTATAGGGTTGGGTCTTAGAGTACCAAAAAAGCCTTAAAAACAATGAAGTACCGAGGCATGTTTCAGTGCCCTCACTTTGTGCTATTCTGTGATGTTGATGCTGTAGTGTTTTGGCTGTGATGGTTGCAGGAGGTTTTATATGCAATAACTGAATATTGGAGTGTTAATTTCTGTTCAGAGAATGTCAGTCAACTTACTGAGATGCTGTTTCTACTTCAGGAAAAATCATGTAGAAATTCAGGTGCAGGGACTTGAGTGGATGAAAAAAGCAAGAGTATATTGATTGGGTTTTACTAGGCTGACAGCAGCACTTAAGGTCCTTGTGACCCAGAAGTTTGTGACCCATGAAATCTCCATTTTCCTTCTGTTGGTAATGTATCTGGAAGTACAGAGGACTGAAAAATGTGTCCTGAGTGACCTAACACAGGGATTACCTACAAATGGATAATTTTTTGGGCTTACTGCTAAAAATGTTTTTATACTAGTAAATATGAGCTTGTATTGTATTCTTAAACCGATGTTCCTTCACCACAAAGTCACTAAGGGAAAAGCTGATACTTGCAGGTATGAATGAGATCTGCTGTGTTTTGCTTTAAAGAGCTGGTTTCAGATGCTTGGCTATTTTGCTGGTTCAGCTTCATCAGCTTGGAAGCCAGTGAGTAGAAATCAAAATTTTGCTGTATAAATAACACTTGGATCTAAACAAAGGAGGTAAATTATGGTGAGGAATTTGCAGTTATTTCTAAAAATGGCAAATGCCCAAAGTTCCTGAATGCCAGTCTGTAAGACACCCCCCCCCCCACCAGCAGGAGGATTTTACAGCTCTGTCCAGAGAACAGAAGGAAGATAAATCATGGCCATTCCCCTCTCATTTTTGACATGGTTCAACCCAGGGGTTTAGCTGAAGGACTTAAGGAGTTTTTGAAGTGCAAATAGATGGGTGAAGGGTAAACCTTTTCAGAGTTTCATTTAGATGGATTTTTTTTTTTCTATGTGGATTTCTGGCACCAGCTGAGATCTGGAAGGCCACAGGTTTTTTTTGTTTTTGATCAATCAAGCAAGCAGAACTTGCCGTGGGGGTGTACATTCTCTGCATACATATTGATCCTATTGTGTTTTAAAGTAGCTAATTTAATCAGGGTTTTTTTGAAACCTTCCCCAGTAAGACTTGCATTATTGGAGCTGTCATTTCAAGGTCATGTTTCAGTGTCAATAACTTAATGGTAATTGCAGAAGTTACTTGTAAGTTTGATACCAATATTTCAGTTCTTCCATGTTAAAATTGCATTGAATGAGAACTAATTTTATATATATGCATGTAAAAATGCTCACTTACAGTTGAAAAATGTTTCTTTCACTAAGTGAGAGATTTTCAAAGCAGTTTGATGTTACTAAACACATGAACATCAATAGTTGTGTTCCTGTTCACTTCTGTTTGGGTCAGTACCCTTGGCCTGTCCTGTGTCAGACGGAGTTTGACTCCAATAACCTATTTTACACCTTGTCTCTTCCAGCAAAATGCTTGTAACATTAGAGTTTTTATTTAGGGCTCTTTCTAGTAGTTTTGACCTTTTACCTCACACTTTGTTTTCTTTAAAAGCAGCACTGTGCAGAAGATGGATTGCATATTAACTATAAACACATCTCTCTACTGGGATAAATATTTGGAGGGACAAGATGTAAGGGCTGTCTTTATGATAAGATGCCCACTTGAGTGCAAAGCACAGATTTGATAAGGCAGGATATAGTCTACTACTTTTTTTGTCCATATCTGATTCCAAGATCTTCCGGTACTTCAAATGAAAGCATTATATGTTTTCAAGATCTTTCCTGTGAAGGTGTTAACTGCAGACTTTTAATTTGCTTCTTTGATTTGATTGGGTTAGAAGGAGCTTCAGAAAGTTATCCTGGACGTGGTGACACTCAAGGTTCAATAGAGTCAATGGAGAAAACTGGATTCAGATACCATCACAGAATGTACATCTCCCCAACTTGTTTTTCTCATTACTTTTCTTCTTGGTAGTTGTGGCAATGCCTTGAGCCCTGCTGCTTGCTCAGGCCTTGGGTTCCAGAGCAATTGTGGACTGAGCAGGCTGGGATGTGAGGTGGAAAGCAGTATCTTGCCCATAACTCTTTCAATCATGTAATAATAATTCTCTTCTAGACAGTTTCCTTTCATGTAAGTATTCTCCCCAGTTGAATGGGATTTGATCAAAGCTATCAGTGCCAGGTCACTTGGTGGCTCAAAATGGAAGAGGAACTCTAAAGCTAGTGGGGGGCCCAGAGTTGGGATGCTCTTCAGGAAGGACCAAACCTGACTGGTGGTTAGTTTAATTTCTGTGTATTGGATGTCCAAAATGGTACTGTCATTTCCCAAATGGAAATTGTGAGTTTCTACCTTACTTCTGTGTTTACAGCCTGGTGGTTTAATGTTTGCCATGCTATGAGAGCACAATAAAGAGAGTCCAGATCAGGGTAGGGAACTAACATTGTAACTCATCACAAATTAATAAATAATGGCTAAATACAATTAATAAATAAGGCTAAAGAAGTATGTATTTTGCTTTTCCCCTGACGCTGAACATTTCTTAGGCCCTCTATCTCAATCTTTTACAACTCTAGCATTTCTGTCCATTTAATTCACACACTGTCAGTCTCTTTTACTGTCATGATGAATGTTATTTCCTGTACTATTTGAGACTGAACATCAGATACTGTTTAAAGCTTTGCTGACATAGAAGGGAATCCTTTGCACCTCACTGTGGAGAAGGATTCCTAGCATTTGTGAGTGTGTCAATGGGAGATATTATTGTGATATTACTACACAGGTCCTTTCCAAATATGAATATTCTGTGATTCTCCCAGACCACCAAGTCCAATGAAAAAAAAAACCAACAAAAAAACCCCCAAAACCCAACCAAAACACAAACAATCACACCCACCCCTCCATGCCTGCCACTAGAG
>VWZO01010874.1:10804-36670 GCA_013396975.1 Bucco capensis
GAGACTGTGTCAAAGGCCTTACCAAAGTCCAAGTAGACAACATCCACAGCCTTCCCCCATCCAAAAGATGAGTCACATGGTCATAGAAAGAGATCAGGTTGATTTTTTTTTTAAGTAAGAGATTTCTAGCATCACTTAGGATGACTCCTTCAAGAAGTCCTGTTCCACTGACTAGATAGAGCATTTTGGGCATGTTCTGAGTCAGCAGTTTTTGCTTCAGTCTTATTAGACAGAGGGTGCAGATCTTGTTTTAGAAATAGTCCTTGTTCTGTAGAGAGGTCTGTGGGTGTTGGATGAAAACTCTTTCTAATTGAATTGGGGTTTTTTTGACATTTCAGCACACTTGAGTCAGAACACTGGGGTGGGCAAATTGCAGATTTAACAAGGAGCCACCACATAAAAGTAATTTCATTCCAGTTCCTGGATGCATTTGTCAAGGGCACAGGCTTGCAGCATGGCTCTGAATTCCTGTAGGATTTAACTGAGCAACAGCTGGGCTGTAGGATGTGTTGATTTTAACAAGGCAATGTTTGTGTTTTGGTGAAGGGCTGGTGTGACATGCTGCTGAACCTGTTCCAAAGGGCCTTCTTCTTCATTCAAGTCTGTAGGGATCCTGAGACACTGTTCTGGTGAAATGTCTCCCCTCACTCTGCACTTCTTAATTTTATCACAGGTAAATTCTACAAAATTCTTCCATGGTGAACTAGGAAACAAAAATTAAATGAAAAGGCAATCAGTACCACTAACTGCAGCTAGAATTAATTCTCTTTTTGGCATTTAACTGTGTCTGATTACTTTTCTCCACAATTTTTTTTTCTCCCCAGTTGAGAGAGGTTTATGATGCTGTGTCCATCATGATAACCCTGTCTTAGGGTTGAAGTTGTATTTCTCCTTGAGTTCCTAGAGGTGATGTTATCTTTTGTTCACTCAGCAATATGGTCATTCCTGAAAGCATCTGTCACTTTAGGCATTGTAAGATGGATGAGTCTCAAGTGAACTGCTGGTTGAAGCAAATGGTGAAAATAAGAAAAGACAAGGGGGTTAGGGGTCCTCAGAGGGGACAGATAACAAGGAAGCACTGTTAGAAATCAAAAGTAAGCCAGGTGGTAGTGGAAGAAAGGGACAAGATGGGAGCACATGTTAGCAGATCCCACAGATCTTGGAAACAAAGATTAGTGGCTGGTGATCTGTCTTGACAGAAAGTGCTGATTTTTTTCCTACTTCATTTGCAAATAAGGGAGGATCAGAAGGAGGTGATCTGATCAGCAGATCAAGAACTTTTTTTTTGTTTGTTTAGTCACACTGTGTTGTAAGGCTAGGACAAATTAATTGCTATCAGCAATCAGAAAAAGGATTAGTGATATTTTGTCTTAAATATTGTGTGAAAATCTGTCATTGCTGTGGGCACCTAACAGTCTAAAACCAGAGCAGTGCATCAGCAGTTTAGCTTTTGGAAAAAAACAGTAAACTGAAAATTTGTAGCTGTTTGTATTTCAGGAGGTGCTTAATGTTTTTCAAAGAGGGAAGATTCATTACAGTATCTCTGATTTATCTGGGGTAGTTGAGTTAGACATTTTAACAGAAAGAAAGTGATATAAAAAAAACACTTATGAACCCCAAGAAAACTCCTCCCAAGCCACTGAAAAGCAAATCCTTATCCCCCTTCAAGCTGAGCAAAGGTCTGTTGTTTGCAGAAGCAGCCAGCTAAGGACTAAAGGCACTCACAGCCCAGTATGTGTCAAGGTTTGGGAAGGGTGCAAGAGGATCTTGGCTTGAAAAATTATTTTGTCACACTGTTGGCATTGGTCCGTATGGGGAAGCACTGGTTGAAAGGCAAAGAAATTAAGATGATTAGAAGCTTTAAAGCTTCACAAATGGCTGAGTATCTCTTTTCTCAATGGATGTAAATAATAGATGAAACACTGAGAGTTGACAACAAAGGATCAGGGCGTTTAAGAGAATGTGTGCAGCCTGAATAGAGGTCTGTGGCCCAGGGCCAAAGGTCTTAGCTTTGAGTGTAATTAGAAGAAAATACAAAAATGTCATTACTAGCAGGTGAAATGTTCAGCACGTGTCTGAAAAACAGCAATTTCAGAGGCAGGAGCGGTTGGAATTGGGTTACTGCGGTTCTGCAATCATTGAGCTCTCTGCAGAGCCCTACAGTTGGCTCAGAAGCTGTGTGTGCTAACCTTGTTGGACATCCGTGATGGATTCCCTGTTAGCATGGCAGGGATGCACAGGGCAGGGTGGCATCAGTGGGCCCTGACAATAGAGTTGTTTCATGTCTTTCATCAGAACACAACAATCCTGCCCAAAACCTCTGAGTGAGAGGTGAGGGTTATAGCTTTTCTCTTCAATAGGCTGATTTTAAGAAGAGGAGGAAACTTAAAGGTATATTGCTATTACTTTTGAAACCTGGGGGTTGAATTCTAGATGTACAGTCATATTCATTCTGGTTTTGACAGCAGGCCCAATGCTGTGGTCCCAGCTTTAAGCCTAAAATTCCATTTGTGAGAAACAGGGAAAACTCATTTAAAACTTTTGGCAAAAGATTATCCATTTCTGCTGAGAAACCAAAACCAAACCAGCTCGTGTGCCTAAGAAAGTCTCATGAAATCCAGTCAATGATAACTTAATTGAAAGCTTTCCCTGATGTTAATTGCTGTTCTGTATAGACATAGCTATTTTAGGAGTTACTCTTCTGCCTGCTGCTTGCTACACCATTGTTGCCATTCTTTGGGGTATTTCAGGTGTATTCTCTTGTATAAACTGCAATTTCTGTTAGAAATGTTTTCACTTAAATATCTTCAGATAGGAAAGCAACCAACTAATCCTGATTTCATTTTGATCATTGATCTCCAGTTTAGCACAGATAACAGCACACCCATTTAGTTTTTCTTTTTAAACAAATAGTAAAATAATTACTTCTGCATTATCATCTCTTCTTTATGTTTCTGTGACAGTTGATTTTCTCATGTTGATGTGCTAAGTTCATAATATGTCACAGAGTGATTTCAGTGCCAAAAATGTCCAGATCCTGTGACCAACATGTACTTTACTTCTGGTAGAATGCAGGTATGCAACCACGCAGCTTCCACCAAGTACTCCTAAGAAACAAAAAGATGTTTTTTTAAGTGGTTAGCCCTCCTTTCCCCGCCTCAGCTCGGTTTTGTCCCTAGATCAGCTTTAGATAGGCAGACTTGATGGGCTTGTTAGAAACTATGTGCTGTCACCAGTCATTCTAATTTTTCTTCTCCATTCTTATTTTTCAGGTGTTCAGGAGTTTGAAACAAATTCACAGCAAGGCTTCACAAACTGCTAGCTGCACCCTTTAATCATGACTGCATTTCAAACAGGTTAAAAGGAATCTCAGAAGGTACCATACTTGCCTTTCTACTAGACAGTACAGAGGTTGTTAGTGTTCAGCATCTGTGCTTTCATTTTCATTGACTGCATTTTAGGAACAATTTCATTTTTGCTTTGGGCATGTACAATGTCTGAGGTTGTAAAAAAGCTGAAACTCCAGTTCATGTATTCAAAAGCCTTCCCCAAGAGGGCTGATTTGTGCTTCCATTTTTACTTGTGTATCCACAGTGAGGTCTACTTCATTGTTTAATGACAGTTCTTCTGAAGCTGTAACAATTTTCTTCTGGTTTACTTAGAAGCACTGCAGATACCTAAGCAACTAGCTAAATATATGCCTAATGCACTTGGAGGGTGGATGTGTGTTTGTTTTTCTTCTCAAAGGGTGTAAAGCAAATGGGAAGGAGAATGTAGATCTTTGTAATGATTGGGATAGGTTTGTGCTTCCAACTGAGATTCTCACACATCTTTTTTTCTAGCTTCTTAAAGGGAGGAGGCTTCTCTCGGTATACAATATTGGGCTTGCACCCATTCTTGTTGCATTTAAATAGTCAGGGTACCCAGAAGGCTGAAGATCTATTCCTGCTTTATGACCTGTTGTGTCCCTGGGGCAAGGGCAGCACTGAGCAGAGCAAGGGGGTCATGGCCACAGCCCAGGTTCTGAGTGGGCTTGTGGCTTCCCAAAACCTGCCTGCAGGAACATTTTGCTTGGCAACATCTGGAAGGTGGTAGAAGTTTGTTAGAGTGGGGACCCTCTAGGATTTTTGCTTTGCCAGGTGCTAGGAGGAAGCAACATTACCCTTTTTAATGGGGGAGGGGAGGCAAATTCTGTGGCCCTGAAGTTAGGCTAAACAATTGCAGAGGTCAAAGGACAGCTGAGTGGGTCAATGAGACACCCTGGGGTGTATTTTGTTACTTAGTAAAAGGAGCAGCATCCTAAAACCCTAAAGGATTCTCTTGAAAATCTGTGTTGTGAAAAGGTTTTATGAGTCTGATGGCAAAAAGTGCTGATTTAGCTAAGGAATGCTTGCTTTTGTCTAAATGAAAGGCTAATCCTTAGCAGCTATTATGGTGAAGTCAATGCAGATCTGAAAGGACAGTTAGAGAAGAAGTGTATTTTGGGGTCCCAAATGATTATCATTTTAATGGTTCTGTAACTGAAAAGATTTATGAACTTTGATCTTTAAATTTATACCATGAGCAAAATATTTGAAGTGAAAAGTAAAAACTTGAATTTCTCAATTAGAAGACTGTTCATTTGGGAGCTGTGCCTGCCCAGTTATCCTATATCCCCATGCAAATTTGCTTTAGATTATCAGGATACTACCTAATTTAAAATATAACTTCTTTTAATCTGCTAATAGATTAATTGGTTGAAAAAAAAAAGTTGTTTTTTTCTGTTAGTGAGCAATTTTTCCTGTTCTTGTTTCAATGCTCTCAGAAAAAGAATAGTTTTTGAGTAATGGATTTCTATCATTTGTTTAGCATTCTCTTTCTTTAAAGTGACAGTTTCTTAACATTTGTTTTAGAAACAGATAAGAAATCAATGTCAGAGCCAAGACCTTGTAAATAACCCAAAAGGAAATGTAATAATGGTTGTCTTCACCAGAGAAGTGGTGGGGGAAGGACTGGGCATGTGGCAGAAAAGGTTAATTGCTTTTTGGCTTCCTTTGGAAGTGGCGTTTTGCTACAAGACACAACCCTGAGCCTCTGACTCCTTGGCCCTACTGTCTGATGTTGTTGTAGTGGGGAGAGAAACACACTGTGGAGGAAACAGTGGAGGTGTTTTTATAGTGACTAACCTGGTGATCTTTACGAGAAAACTGTTAGAGTGAAACAGAATCAAATACATCATTTTCAAGGGGAAAAAAATGAGCAAAGAAGCTGACAAGTAATATTTTTTTGGAAGCACTATTCTTGCTAAATACTGCTCTATGAAGAGATTAATTTTTACCCTTTAGAAGTAGTCCATAGAGATGCTTGGCATTGATTTATGTAAAGGTTAAGGCACCTTTAAACAAATAAAGTTGGGAATGGATAAACCTCCTAAAATATAAATCTCCTATTAAACAGAGAAGATGTTTGTACAGCATTCAGGTTGCTACAAAACTGACACATCTTGAAATTCTCCTGATAACCCCTTCTGAACTCCTCAGAAAATGATAGCATGTGTGTTTGAGGGGCACACAAAGGAGTGGCAGATAGGATAGAGATGGAAGGTCAGGCCGTAACTTTGACTTTCTAGGCTTCAGCTTAAGTCTTTTACAATAAGGCAATAACAAATGAAGAAAGGATTAAGGTGATTTATTTATCAATGAGATTGGACTGGCTTTTGCTGCAGGAGCTCAATGAGTTCTCTGTCTGACTATTTTCAGCATTATCCCTATAAACAATGAACACCACATTTTATATATGGTGTATAAAATAGACTGTATAATAAAACTACTTAGAGAAATACATATTTGAGCTATAATGCTTATTTTTGTTTGTAACCCTAGAATTTACTTACTCAAAATAAAACATAAATAAATGGATTATTAAGTTGTTTTTTCTCCTCTACTGGAGAAAATAGTTCTGTTTCTGCAAGATGCTTCTCAGTAGGTTGTGTTTTTTAGAAGTGAATTTTAGCTCACAGTCAGAATTTTATGTATGGTGTTTATATTCTACTGTGGTAGCAGTCACAGAACAGTATTACAAACACCAATTTCTTGAGTATCAGTGTGTGGTGAAGTTTTGTATGTGTACCTTCACAAATGCACAGAACTTGGGAATTTTCTGTGTTCTTGACTCACTAAACCATAAAAGTGGCTTTGGGAATCAAGATTGCCTCTGCTAGCATGTTTATGTTGCAGATAAATTAAATCATTAAACATCATTAAGACTTTTCCTTTTGGGAGAAAAACAAGTAGAGAAGCACATCTAGTGTCTCCAGCAAGTAATGTATTTTGTTATTTTTTCTTCTTCCGAGACACAGAGACCCCATACACAATTTATTGTGGTGGGTGATGGTTGCATCACAGGACAAATATAAGCAAATATGTAATTTGGGATTTTTGCAGTTTTGTTTTAAGTAGGCATAAAGGTTTTTCTTTGTCAGACCAAAATGGCATTATAAAAATTCCATTTGTGGACATTTATCCCACAAATACTTGTTGGGATTCCTAAGTATCCAGAAAATCTAGCTTGTGTGTCAAAGCTCTTCTGTTTAGATACATGTGTTGATTGCCTGTTTGCAAATTTAACTGCGATGTGGGATGTTGCAGAAGGCCCTGTCCTGATGTGCATCTTTGATCTCAAGCAGAGGCTGCTTCTGGTAATTTCAGAGATTCTGGACAGAGCTTTGGGGTTTTTTTGTTGGTTTTTGTTTGTTTGTTTGTTTTTTTGTTAGGTTTTCTTTTAACAGAAGAATTTGTGGTATTATGGAGAGGGGAGAAAGTAGAGTCGCCTTTGACATGTGGTGAACTCATGTTGTGTAAAAGGCGAAGGAAGAACTCTACGAAGCACTCTGCATTTTGAAGTTTATTTCCACTAAAATTAAATATGAGGAGCATATTGGGATTTTTTAATGGCAATGTTATGAGCACTTTAGAGACTGTCTCCAAGCAGCAGAGAAGTTGCAAAAATTGTCCCAATGATACTAAACTTGACTTTACTTGTGGGTTTAAGTTGATTGCTATGGTTTTGACCTGTGCAGGATTTTCTTGTCCATTCAATCCATTGCTTTTTGCATAAAAATGGCCATGGCAGCAGCTGGTTTTTCTGGGTATTGTCTCTGCATCACAGGCTAAAAGTGACTGCAGAAGAAGGATGTTAGCTGTGCCTCTCTATCTCCCTATGCATGGGAGCTTCAGATAAGAAAAGATCTGTTTGTTTCTTTCTAAAACATACTCTGAGTTCAAAAGAGCAGAAACATGATCATTTTGACCTATTTGAAAAAGGTATTTTTGGAAGAGCTGTGCAGGAATATGCTCTGAGGAGACTTGATAAACATTTTGACACAAACTCTCCACAAAAGAAGAGAGGCTTGTTTCTACCTTTGGGGGGGTTTTTCCTTTTTAGGGATGATGGTTTCCAAGCCTTGTGAAAACAAGGAGAACTCTCTTCAGACTTGTCTTGTTTTCAGAGAGGGCTCTAGGGCAGAAAGCAGTCATTTATCTGGAGGAGGTGAGGAACAACAACCCACCTAACCTCTTTCTATCCAAGCGTGTTAGTGAAGGCAAGTTTGATGACTTAAGACTTCCTTTATTACTCCTTGATTTAATTTTAATTTTAATCTAGAAATCTGTGCTAGAGATTTGTTTAATAATCTTCCTGGACAGGGTAAGGAGCAGAACTTGATGGTGCAGAATTATGCACTTAACAGAGGAAGGAGATAGGGGAAGCACTGCACGTGAGGCTCTGGGGTGCAGGCTTTTCTCCCTTGTACAGGGTCGTAGATGTCCTCTGGTTGCAGAGACTCTCTCTTTTTTGGGTTGGTAACCCTGAAATTACTTTCAGATTACTCATTTGAAGAACTGCCACACTACATCTCCAATTCTGCCAGCTTTAGGGGTGAGGGAAAGTATTGCTTAACAGCAAAAGAATGTTTAGAGTTTACAAAGTCCTACTCCAGTCCTTCAGTTTTAGTCTGTTGGTTTAGTAATCTTGATTAGCAGTCTTAAAATGCCAAGCAGTGTGTATGCATGAGTTCCTATGTAAATAATAGTGCATACAATAAATAGCATAAACGATGATGTCAAAATCCTAGATTTTTGCAGCATAGTGGCCTAAGGATTTACAGTAATTTACATCTGTGGTTTGCTAAGCCATAGTACACAGTCCTGCTCCATACTGAAGACAATAAACCAGCATCAAGCAGATGAGTATGTACTTATAGTATTGATATCTGAAGGCAGATAATGAGAAGTGGTTTAGAGAGGATGTACAGGGAAAAAATGAAGTGGAATTACAAACGAGAGCAAAGTCTGTGGTTGGAAACAACATTACTATCATTAGTTTCATGTGGTGGTCCAGTCAAGTTGTGTTGAAGAGCTGGTAACAAACTGTATTGATAAGGTATTCAGAGGTTGTAGGTGAAGTGCTCAGCTTCTATGTAGCCAAATCACAGATACTGAATAGATCATCTTCCCTTTCATTTTCATGAGCAGTGCAAGTTGAGATTCCATTATTAATGCTCCTTTTTTTCATTATGTGGCTATGTTGAAACACTGGTAACTTTCCCTTTCGCTTTCTCAGGGTAGAAGCAATCCCTCAGGGAAATAAAATACAAAATTAATGAAAGTAAGCAATTAGTGATTGTTAGCAGCATTAAAATTGCTAGCAGCAAACAAATATTTATTTTATTGTATTTAGAAAGCTGTAAGCAGACTGTTCACTGAGCTGCCTACTCAGAAATAAGTCCACATATAATTTCTTTAAAATGGTGTAATATTAGACACAGTGTTCCATTGGAATAAACATTATATCTGTTAAAAACACAGCTTTAAATTAACCGGGGCATCTGAGAAGATATAATTTACGCTCTAGATTATCGTAAACTACTTTCCCTCTAATAGTTCTGAATAGTTTATTTTAATGAGTAACTGAAGATCTGTGTGTTACTAGCAGAATACTTACTCTCAGTGAAGGACTGCCCTTGGGGATTTGAAAAGTATAGAAAAATCAAAAAGTTTCAATAAAAATCTGTTAGGTTTGGTTACAGTTACTGATTTTGAATACATGATTTGGGGAACAAATCTGGGCTTAGAAACACATTTTAGTGAACAAAATACTACATGCAGTTACAGTTATTTAAATAGTTACTGCATTACTTAGATACTGCATTAGTTTGATTTGCTGTGTTATTAGTGGTGGTAGCTGAAAGGATTCAAACATGTCACTTATCCTGACTGTGGTAAATTGTTAGGAGAGTCAACAGTAATTCCTATCTGAAACTAACTGCAAAATCAAAATTACACAGCAAAAACATGCCTTGATCCTAGAGCTGATACTAAGCACTATTGCTGATTTTGTTGTATTGTAACTACAGGCTCTAAAATAGTGTTTGAAAACTTACAAAAGATTGTATCTAAAGATTCTTGGAGAGTTATATTAGAACATTTGAAAGGTGAAGGAATGTGCAGGATGTTAGGCAATAAACAGAAGTGCTGAGCTCATAGCTTAAAACTTGACTTAACTTGCAGAAACTTCTGTAACACTGCACCTCACAATGTTTTCCTTGTTTGATTGCAGTGGTAAACTCCTCTTCATGTGTACAGCTCAGTAAATAGTACTGGTAAAAAGAGCTAAAGAGACCTTTCAAGAAAAAGTTGTGATTGAGTTTCAGAATCTATTTCTTGGTGTTTTACCTTTTCTGACCTGTGTTACATCACTGCTGGGTTATGCAGTGAAGCTGAGAACTCCCAAATCACTACATTTTAAAAAATACAATTCAGACTTAATTTTTGCAGTATTTGTTTGTTGAAGTTGGCAGCTTCGTGCATGTAAGTTTAACTTACATTAGTAAGTAAGCACTCATCCTGAATTTGGGCGCAAATTTTACTTCTAATAGGTTTGTTTTGTGAACTGTACCTAAAGACTGTGGGAATAGTCTTGAGATGGAGAGGATGGAGCATTCAGGGCACAGCAGCCTCCTTATTAGCACCATTTGTGATTTGCTTTCTGTTTCATATTGTGAGGGAACAGCTTCCCTGTTCCACCATCCTGCATGTAGCTCTGTTGTGTATCCATTTGTCTTTCTCTGTCCAAAGAATTGTCCCAAATCCCAGGTAATCTTACACAATATTCCAAGTACAGATACTCTTATTCGAGCAGTAAGAGGAAGAACTTTTTCAGGAAAAAAAAGAGATGTTCTTTATCTTTCCCATTCCTCTGACACAGTAGTGGCAACATCAGACTGAAAGGCTAGCTTCTAAATGGGGTTGGATTCTATCAGTGTTTTCTTAAAGTAAAATGAAAAATAAAAATGAAAGGAAACCACTGTGAACAGAGTCAATACCAACTAATAATTCATGTTTCCTGAAAGACTTTGTAAACAAATCATCTACCTCTTGCTGCATGAGACTGTAAACTATTTTATGCTTGTGTTTGAATATCCAAGAATCAAGACAAAAGCAGGGTGAGAATTTCAGGGTCTTGAAAGGACTGAGGGGGATAAAAGGGATTTTACAAAGGTTATAAGATAAGGGATCTGTTAATGGAACTGCTCTGCCTTGCTCTGCTGTATTGACTCACACAGAAGTAACTCCCCACTGAACGCTACAGTTAATGCTGGGTATATATTTTTGACTTTGAAGTCTACCCTTTTAATTAGCATATATATTGGTTATTGTCATTATTAAATCTTATCCTTTCTGCTGCATGCATCTTCGTCCTAATGATGCTCTAATGGGAAAAAAATACCACTCCCAGAACATCACTAAGAATGATGTAAATACCAGAGAATGCTAGCTGTGCCTGAAGCATCCAGTTCCCATCCAGCTCTGCAGCAGGCAGGGATGCCTGCTCCCTCCTTCCCCAAGATAACCCTTGGAGATACAGAAGATGTGCTGGGCCTCGCAGTGCCTTTGTGAAGAAACTTGCTTTCCTTTCCTTTGAAGAGAAACTTTCCTGTGAGGTTAGGCTAGATCAGAAGCTAGATTATGTGTTTTGGAGAACACAATTACGTCATTAGATTAAACACAAAGTAAGGACATGATAGAGCTGACTTAATGGAGGGTGTTTGCATCAGATTCATCACTGGCTATCAGGTAATTGTGAAATGGCTTTAAGCCGTAACACCACCACTCCCTCCCTCCCTTCCTCCTTCTCCATTTCAGTTCCTCTCCTTTAAAGTCCCTGGGGTCATGACCCACCTGGAGGCCAAATATGTGGCCACCACAATATGTGGGGTAGTGGATGATCTGTATATTTTCACTAGCAGAGTCTTCAGCTCAGTGTGTAGCTGTAGCTCCCAAGAGCTATTGGGTAACAATCCACATTCCAGAGACTAGGGGTTTTTTTTGGTACCTGAAGGACCATAGTCACTATTTTTCTGACTTAGAAGTAGGTGATGTTTGCTGTACTCACACACTGCAAGTCTGCTGGACCTGGGCTTTGGTTCTTCTTGAATGTCCAGTGTAATTTTTTTGCACAGATCTTTTGAAGCCTGGATGATAGCATGGGACAAGATTATTTGCTTCAGTTGACAAGACTTTGTTGTACATTCAGCTTCTGAGGCTGGAAGAGTTCAGAATTTCCCTGAGTCCTTCACCACACAGTTAAGTGATGCAGTGTTAACATCAATCATCTTTTAAAGTTTCCCTTTTTTACTTCCATTTCTGTCTGCTTTGATGGAAACTCTGGGTAATTGTAATTTTGCTTTCCATATTGAATGCCCATATTTCATTTTTGGTAAAGCCTATGGTATTAATACTACTTTACTTATGGTCAGGTTAGTGGAATCTCATGATTGCCTTGTTGATGTGTCTTTGTAGAGACTCCTGTTGCGGTGTGAGGGCTGCCTTCCAGCTCTGTTGTAAGGCAGCTCTCAAACTCCAGCAAATCTCACAGTTAATCCTTCTCTTCAGTCATGGGCCACTGCAAAGAAGACTTGAAGTAGGCTTAGGAAATCTGCTTTGAAGAAGCATAGCAGCCATGGAGACGTGTTGGGTAGGAATCATGATGCCTAAGTACCTGGATCTTTGCAGAAAAGTACCCTGAGAGTGTTAAGAGTCTGCAAGTGCAAGCAATCTGAATGTTAGGAAATACTCCTTTCATTTCATGTTTATTTTGCAAATATTCCATTTTGTGTCTTCTAGTCTCTCTAGAGTAAGCTTTAAGGACATGAAATAATTGTCTGAGTGGCAAAGTTGGTGAGGTAAAGAGAGGAAGCCTGGAAAGTGGCTGTTGTCAAACTGAAATTTCTTCCTTGACAGGGTAGGAAGGGAGGAGAACATAAGAGCAGCAAATCTTGCTATACATATATACTCTGCATAATGCAGATATTAACATCCTGCAGAGTCCAATCCAAAACAGAGCTCAGAAAGTTGCTAAGAGAAGTAGGCAATTTATGAATTGCACTGGTGTTCACTGGTGCAGGTAAAAGGAAAGGTGAGGGTTGGAATACTCTGTTACAGATACGCAAATTGCTTGTTGCTAGAAATCTAACCAGCTCAGTACTGAATTAGGTGCAATTACTGTGCGTGTACATATGGAAGGAAGTATTTACCCCCAAACCAAACCTCCAGCCCAGTAGGAACCTCTCAGTGCACCCAAGTCCATTCTGGCACGGTTTGGTGCAGTATGGCTGCATATGGGAGGGTGGGTGTGAGGGTGAAGAGGAAGTATTGGTGTTGACAGGGGAAAACCAGGCATCTGAGACCAGGGAGCAGCTCGTCAGTCAAGTCCAGTTCTGTTTTCTCTCAGATGCTGTGTCAGCCTGGCGTTGTCTTTCTCACGTCCTCCAAGCTCACTGATGTGACATCAGATGTGCAGAATTTCAGGGAAAACTTGTTGTAATAGCAGTCTGAAAGGCAGCAGGGTGTTTTACCTTCAGCATATCATGCCTGACATAAAATTCCATAGCACAGAAATGAAATGTTATGGTACGCAATTTAATACTAGTTTGTTATGGTGTCACTGTCACTTATGGAAATAGCAGCATGGAGTAAAACTAGGATTTCAGTCAACTGTTTTTCATCAGTTATTTGTTCAAAGGCATCTGCCAGGACTTAACACACTGTAACCTCAATGCTTCAGCATAACTTCTCCCTAACTCTCTTTGTAGTTGCGTGTTTGTACGCACTCCCTGACATTTCCAAATTTAGTGAGAACTTACAGAATGCAAAAGATAATCTACTTGGCTTAAGAATTTTATGGCTGAAATACCCGAATGTGTAACATAGAGTAATTGTGTTTATCTTTATATTGTCTCTGCTTGGGGTAGGGAAATGCTGTTGTCCCAAAATTTAATGAAAGCCATTCTAAGTCAGAGATCTGGAATTATTTTCCCCAAATTGTATAATGTCTCTGACTGAACAGGGAACTAAATCTCTCTTCCAGATTGGAGATGAATAATTAGATAAGCTTCATGCCTGTGTTCTCCAGTAGCACAGTAACATTTACCTCTTGTACCAAATGCTGCTGTAAGTGGCTGTCATCATTATCACCTTTTCACAGGTGGCCCTGAGGACCTGGAGCAACCCAGTGATAAAGCAGGAGTGGAATTGCAGGTTTTCTAAATGCCAACTTGTCTTCTTGGCCAAGGTCTCTTCTGGTCATAGGGCTAGGTGACATCTAGTGAAGGGAAGTACAAAGATAATGCTATAAGGTTTTGTACTTTTACGTCTATTGATTTAACAGGGGAAAAGTTATCTCTGTTGCAATAAAATTCTCTGAAAATGCAGTCGTGTATTCAAAATATTGGAAAATGTTAGATTACTCTTTCTTTGGAGCAAATGACATACGGCATCATTATCCAGCAAAGTGGAAAATGTCATGTTTCAATGGATCTCCCTTAGCTCATTATAAAACATACCATGGCCATCCTGCTACTAACTGTTTACGTTGGAGAGTCTGTATTCTAATGCTGGGAGCACAACTATCAATCTCCTTTCACATAATTTCAGTTAATATTAGCAAAAGCAAAAAATTCAAGTTATTGGATGTCTCTATGTATTATTTCTCTGCAAATAGCATATTGACACGCAGAATCATGGTAAGCACTGCTAGACAGCTAGTGATGAAGCCAAACTTGATGGTTTTAGTTTTCTGTTTTACAGAGCCTTCTGTAGCCTACTCTGAAAATCCTAAAGAAGACAATAATAATGATTTTATCCACCCTTCATTAGATACTACCTGAGGCAGGTTCTTGAGGCTGTTGGCAGGCTATACGTGCAGAGGCACAAAACATTGTATTGGATATGTGTTAAAAGCTGTTAGTGAAACAAGAGGATGCAGTCTGCCAGACTGAGAGGAGGGTGAACACATAGTAGTAGTTAGAGGTGTTGTTTTCATAGCCTACTTTCTTACTGACTTTGCATCACTGTCATGCTGGATGTTGATGAGAGCTCACTGCTCTGCCTGCTGTTTGCTTTGTGCTTGTAGATCATGGGGAATTCATATGCGGGGCAGCTCAAGTCTGCCCGATTTGAGGAAGCACTTCATAACTCCATAGAAGCTTCTCTGAGGTGTAGCAGTGTTGTCCCACGGCCGATCTTCTCCCAGCTTTATCTGGATGCTGAGCAGCCTGCTTTCCTGCCAGAAGGTAACCATCAAAGTATGGCATAGTAACATTGTTATTTTTCCCTGTGAGAAAACGATGGGATACTTTTCATTGAAACAGCCCCAAGCTGCACAGCCTTTCATTGCATGACACCATCTGAATCTTAGGCCTCAGGAAGAAGAAAGAATGGCATGCTAGGAGGGAGTGCAAGTGCTATTGAAGAGTTTATTTTACTTTTTATTCTTCTCAGATGTGAAGCCGAAGGTAGAAGAGCTGGATAAAGAGTTAGTACATCGCTATTCACAGAATGGAAACCTGGACTTTTCTACCAACCAAACTGCTAATGAAATGGAAGATGAAGAGGAGGATGAAGACATGTCAGATTCAAGTAGTCCACCAATCCCCTATGCACAAAAACCTGCCCCAGAAGGGTCTTGCACTACTGATGGTTAGTATCCATTTGTTTTTTTTAACTGTGTAATCTTTAGCATTAATTCTCAGTATAATGCCCACTCTCTACAGTTAGAAACTCTTAAGCTAGGAAGTCTGCAAATACAGTTTCTACTCAAAGCCTTAAATCTGAGAAATTACAGATTACAAAGACTTGTTTCAGGACATAAAATGTAAAGTATTAATGGGAAGCAGCTGGCTGGGGCACTTTGTTAGTTTCTGAACACCACTTCTCTGTGGTTATCAGTGGTTTACTGTACTCAAAGAAGTTATGTACATCAGCATTAGTATGGCTGGTTCTCAATGTATTCCTAAATTACTCTCAGAAACATCAGCAAAACAGGAGTTAGATGCTTGAATAGGCAGAAGGAAGAGTTTGGAGAGAGGAAACGGAGAAGAGACTTTGGCATTCTTTCTGCTGCCAAGGAGATAAGAGGGATGATAGTGGAATATTCTCTGTTTTGTCTTCCCAACCTGTCTGCAGGCAATTGCTTGCTTACCCTGAACAGTCTTGATTGTTTTTCAAGATCAGCAAAATTGCTGACAGGACTATTTTAGTTTGGGTTTAAATATGTTGAAGAAGGGGTCAGATCATTATGCATACACTTATTTAGTTCAAGTAAATTTTATGTATTTGGTTCATCTTATCCCATAATGATTCTATACTGAAGATTTAACTTCCTTAAAAAAGGAATATCTCTTCATAGTTATAGGTTGTGCTTCTTTTAAAAACGTCCCTCTCCCCCCTCAAATGCTTGAAAACAAACAATCCTTCCCACCAGGTCCAGAAGTTCTCTCGACATTTTATTAAACACCTCCCTGAATTATAGGTGTTATAAACAGTTGTGATTTGTACCTTAATGCAGGATATGGTTATATGCACTGATAGAAGTAAGCACTGCTAATTCTTTGACGTTTTTGAGGGGAAATTAGTGGCAAATGTTAACATTCTTGCCTTTACCTCTTCCAAATGCAGCTTACATGAGCAAAATATCGGTACTAGGACCTGCAGTTCATATCTCTGCTTACTGTAAAACCTCTCTCTCACCTTTTAGCACAGATAGGATGAAACCTTTTTTCCCCTGTGTAGGTATCTGTGCTGTTTGCTTTTCCTGAATTAAGGATGTAAGCCACAACCATCATATTATTTTCTGTGGTGACTGGTTCTTTTCTGCAGGTGGCTGAGGTGTCAGTCACATGGGTTCAGAAAGTAGATTTTAATGCCTTTGTTCATTGCCTCACAGGTGACAGTCTGTTGGATATTTGTTCTCAACTGTACATAATATTAGATCCCTTAGCTCTCCTGTTAGCCCATTGGAAAGAGCAACTGCATTTGCCATGAGTGCTAAAAGGGATTCACTTATTTTCAGGGACTCAGCACAAACTTTTGTAGCTAACTAACTTTCCATGACCATAAGGTTTCAAGAAAAGTACTTCTTCATTTTCATACAGGTACCTTAACTATACAACAAACTAATACAAGAAGCTGTTCTGAACCACTTGTTTGCTGTGGCTCTAAAAGAGGCTATTTCTTATTTGTGGAATGGCATTTAATGCAAACTGTGGAAAGTGAAGGAGTAGCACCTTTTGTTAGTAAAGTCTCAATTTACCTGATGCCTAAAGAAAGGCCAAGGTAGTTTCAGAAGCAATTAGGTAAGCAGATACTTAACACCTGATCACTTACTGTGAAGTTACAATAGCAAGTGACAGTGGCCAGTAATTCATATGTATTCTTGGAAGCTAATTCCTTATGCAAATACCTCATTTATTGCAGTACAACCAAGGGTAGGTACCCCACATTGAAACTGCTTTTTGTTACTGGTAGGGAAAGGGAAAATATATACAAATTTCATTTTCAGAAGATTCCAGCATTTCCAGGTATTGACAGTTGTGGGGATACATTTTCATTTTCAGGAATATCCAACTAGATTAATTTAAAGGAAGTGATTTTGGAGAATGCAGGTGTGTTTCTCAGAAGCAAAACTTTGTTTTCTTTCAAAGAAATGCAGATAATGTCTGTAAAAGCTATTCATTATTCTTTTTTGTGAGTGCTCTTGGTATTTGCAAATCTCTAATCAGAATATAAATGCTTGTTCTTTATTTGAAATAAAGCTGAGATTTGTGGTAAGGTGATTTTGTTTTAATGGAACAGCTCAGATGTGTGCTTTAACTTCTCATACTTACATGTTGATAATTTCATAAAGAGAGGCTGGTTTGTTTTAGTGTCACATGAATTTCCTCCTCTTCATACTTAGACGTCCATAAAAGGTACACAGGTAAATGTGACACTAAAGTGGAAGAGTCTTTGAATGTTTTTATTAATTTGCTTAGTGAAAAGAATCTAACTATGAGTTTTGGCTTTGAGCAAAGCATTGAGGCAGCCAGACCTCCAGAGGTCCCATAATTGCTGTAAACTGTCCTGCTCAACCTTGTGAAAATCCTCCTGATGGCTGGTTCTGTGTGGCTGCCAAGCTCACCCTGAGTCCTGAGCCCTATGGCAGTGCCCAGCCCAGCTCTGGACTGCCCTGCCATCAGTTTTTGTGTATCCCATCCTGCCACCTGCTCACTGCAGGACAGCAAACAGCAGAAGCTCTCTCCAGTCCCCAGTTATGCCCACTTCTGCTACTGGCTTTAGCACTACATTGAACAGTAGCACAAGAGACAACGTTATGCTCTTATTTGTGTCCATATGTGTATTTGGGTGGGAAAACATCCCCAGCTGGAGACTTGATGTCATACAGTCCATTAGGAGTTCAAGAGACTCAGTTGGAGACTTACAGAAAACATGTTGTACATCTCTAAAACCAGGGAATTAGTCTTTTACTTGCTAGAATTCCTAAAATTTATAGACAAGGCAGTAATTAGATTTTAAAACATTTTTCCTTTAGTAGTCAGTACTAAACTTCAGTCATCGGTTTCTATCATTCCTTTGCATACTCACTGATGTTTATGTACCAATGGCAGCCTGTTACAAGCAACAATGACAAAATCAGTTCTCTTGAGAAGACTGTAAACTAAAATTTGGCAAAGAAAAAAATACTTTGTCATGTTTTAAGAACTGGTTTCTGTTATAAAATCACAAACTTTCTTTCTTATTTTGGATGTTTTTGGAAGGTTGAATTTCTGAGCCTTTGATGCCTAGTCTTTAGAGGCTTACATCTCTTCTCTGTCTGAGTGTGTTCTGGATGTTTTTTCTATGTTCTTTGGAACCCTGAGCCAGAGATGTTATCTCCATTTCCTCTATGTCTCTTGAAAAGGATATATTAAAATCCCCAGTTACAGCATGAAGTTGTGAAGCCCCGTTGGCTTTTGTAAATTATAAAAGGAAGAAAATGAGATTAAATCTTCTGAAGAGTTTTCATTTGTTTTTGTTTATATTTTAGGTTTTTGTCAAGCAGGCAAGGATTTGCGGTTGGTATCTCTGTGCATGGAGCAGATTGATATCCCAGCAGGCTTTCTGCTAGTAGGAGCCAAATCTCCCAACCTTCCTGAGCACATTCTAGTCTGCGCTGTTGACAAGAGGTTTTTGCCAGATGATCATGGAAAAAATGCACTTTTAGGTAAGAGATATTTTTTTCTTTTAATAGTGCCATAATAATTCAGCAAAAAGATCAATTCAGAATTATCTGAAGTCTTTTTCCACCAATGACATCAGCCTCTGAGCCATGAGTTCATCCTGCGGATTCTCCTATTCCTTTCAGTATTCTTCTCCACTACTGAACGGATTGAAGAGAAAACTATTTGGGCTCCCAATGCTTCAGCCATCCTTCTAGTGCCCTGAAATCCCCTTTGATTGCCCTTGGATTTCTGTCTCCAAACTCATCCCTGCACAACCAACAAGGAGTGGTAATCTGAGGTCCTTACCAGAGCAGGGAGTTTCCTAGGGGTATCTCTTACCCAAGCCCCAGGGAGGCAGCAGACTTCCCTGTGGGATGGGTCTGGTTGACAAGATCAGGCCTCTCTGCACTGTGTAACGTGGAAAATTGGTAGTAGAATTTTGGCATAAGATATGACCTGGCATGCAGTATGATCTGGGAAGATGGAAGAGTTTCAGAATAGCTCAGACTAAAATCTACCAGTGTTTGCCTGCTTCCTGACACAAGTGCTGTGTGGGGCATCCATGAAAGTTGTCTGGCTGGAGACCTGCAGTCCCTTGGAACTGGATGTGTAGGTAGGTTCAGATGGCATTATTCCTGGCAGATAATGCAAGGCATTTAATCTGTGTGGGTATCTTCTGCTTCATTCTTCCAGGCTTTTCTGGGAATTGTATAGGCTGTGGAGAAAGAGGATTTCGGTACTTCACAGAGTTTTCCAATCATATCAACCTGAAATTAACCACTCAGCCAAAGAAGCAGAAGCACTTAAAGTACTACCTAGTGAGAAGCTCCCAGGGTGTACTCTCAAAGGGACCCCTTATATGCTGGAAAGGTAATAAAAGTGCCCATTCACTTGGGGTTTTTATCATATTAGAGTGGTGTTGAATGAAAAATTGGAAGTTGCTGTTGAAGATGTATGCATTCAAAAGGAACTGGAGATTACTTTCTTTACTGATTGAAGAAAGATTCCCTCTGATTTCACTGAAGTCTGAATTTTGCCAGAGAGGTTTATTTAGGCCTTAATGATAATCATACAGTCTTTAAATGGTCTTCCTCCATCTTCCCATACTTTCAGTGGGAGCCCTGAATCTGTCCTGCTTGGAATGTGCAGCCAGCTTGATAGAAGAAATAAGGTTGCTCAGTCTACTGGTTCTTTTCTGTGCCTGAAGCAAGATGACTCACAGCCAGGGCTCCAACATAGGCTTTCCACTTGTGTTCATCTTTGCATGTGCAGTTCCATCTGTCCAATGCCTGAGGCTAGCTAGCATGTCATGAGATTCAGAAAGCTCAGGTCCCTGATCTCATCAGGGAAAGAGGAGAAATCTGCCATGCTCCTGTAACATGGACAGTGTGTTTTACACTTGGACTTACCCTCTCCTGGAGCAGCCTGTGCAGTGTTGTTATGTGCTAGAGACCCCAAGGCAAGGTAGCCACAGGATCTCTTCTTGAAGGATGCAGGTTTCTGGAACTATAGCCAAGCAAATCCTCAAGGAGAGAATGGTTTACCTGTTGGCTGTCTACTGTGTTGCTTTATACGCAGACTTGCCTCTCTTCCTCAGCTGGAGTCTCACTCACTAAAGACAGAGATCCATCTGATGCCTGTTGTTCCAAAGAGGATGAGGAGAGGACAAGCCACACAGGAGAACTGACACACATCTGAAGAGTCACATCCCTATGTGAATTAGCAGCATGACACCAGACAGAGATGGTTATCACCCAGCTATATGAACCATTACAGTATTGTATCAGTTAGTGGTTCAAAGGGCTTCAGCTGCTTTTCTCAGTTACAAGTCTAATTAACTACTGCTTTAGTGTGGATGTGGTTTTTAACAGCATTTTTCACAAAAACTGTTGAAGGAATTAATTTGGTAGGGAAATTCCAAATACAGAAAAAGGAAACTGTATTTTGCTTTTGGAATAGTTTTTTCTGACCAACCCCCGCCCCCCCCCCAGTGTTCATGCAGCTGAGATTGGTGTGTGGCAGTGCAGTCTTAAGTGACACACG
Organism: Bucco capensis; assembly: GCA_013396975.1. NCBI lineage: Eukaryota > Metazoa > Chordata > Aves > Piciformes > Bucconidae > Bucco > Bucco capensis. The sequence continues at coordinate 31,422 of VWZO01010874.1, forward strand.
TATGGGTTACTTTTGGTTACATGCTCATTGCAGGTGTTGTGAGCACCCATGACAGAGTCTACCTCATGGGCATTATTTCTATAGGCTCTATCCCCATATTGCTACCACCCATTGGTAACCCTTCACCTTTTACTTGCATGAAAGGTCTTACTAGAAGAAGAGAAATGCTTTTAAGCAACCCTTTCTCTTCAAACAAAACCTGATTAGATCTCAATTTTACAAATGGATTAATGTGTGATTTTTAAAGTGACTTTCTCTTCGACTCGGTTTTCATCCAGACACTCCCAGTGCTGAGATTCCCTGAAGGTTTTGCGGAGGCATACTAAGAACCTGGGTTTCAGCACAGTTTCTCCATTTCAAAGGCACCTTATTGATAGGTTCTATAAAGGTTATGCCCCAGAAGTCACTGGGTGTTTACTTGGTTATGTCCAAGACCTTCAGTTCTCTTGGGAGCTGTGAACTGAGGGCTTCTGGTCCATATCTCCTTGGCCGTCTGGGTGACCTCCAGGGAGTTTTTCTTAATGAGAAGACCAAGTTGACTACACTGTGAGAGCTGTATTTCTGTTGGATGCTGCTGTTTGCCACTCTGTGTTGTATGTAGTGCATGTATGCTTTGAACATTCTGTCACCTTCTGTTGCCATGCTGCTGGCCTCCCCCTTGGAAGGCAAGCCTTGTTAATATGTACTGTAGCTGCTTCATTTGCAGAATGTAGAAGCAGGCAATCAGCTGCTGCTAGCCTCTCTGCTAAACCAAATCCTGCAGTGTCACCATCCATGACTCCAGAGGGTGGATCAGCCAACGGATACAAATCAGGGTTCACTCAGACAGGTAGGAGCTGGAAGAGCTATATCCGTGACTATTGGGGGTGGTAAGTGACCTCAGGTTCTTGGTGGCTCAGGGTTGCTGTAAACAACTGAGTATTTACCTCAAGGTGTGTATAGATTACAGCAGGGAGGGTGCCTTTCAAATTTGCTTTGTTGAAGAGTATGACCCAGTTGAGGCTGAAGGTTAGCTTAGTCCTCCTAAGAGTAGTTGATTAAAAAGTATTAACAGAACTTTTGATTCATTTGTTTGATTCTATGTTTCCATGTGTTTGTTGAATCACATGTTTACAGGGAGGTGATTACTTAGTAAACAGACTAGGCTATTTGTCTTGAAAAGGGAAAATAACCTCCTTTTGGGGTTAGGGAGGCATCCTTTTTTTATTTGCTTGCTTATTTACTTATTTATTTAAGTTTTATTTCCTACAAGGGTGTACTTAGGATAGCCATCTCCCCATACATATATAGTAGGTTTGCGTTATGTGAGCTAATATGCATCTCATAACTGTTTTAGAGAGCCATTCATGACATACGTAAGCAAGGAGAAACTGTAAAAATCAAACAGACATTGTCTGACAAAGAAGCAGCATCTTAGTTTTCTTTATTTAGTTAGTTATTGAAAATAAGCAGGGTGGCTTTTCTCTGAGCTTTTTTTCTCATTGCTTTATTGCAGCTTCATCTGTGCTGTTATGTTTTTGTGCCTGTCTGTGCTATTTCTTGAAAAATTAAAAGCAGGAGAAAACTCTCTGCTAGTTGTTGCAATTGGTTGATATATATGTACCAGAACATGTGTTTCTCTGGAGGAGTATGAAACACAGATATAAAACCAAGATTATTGAAATACTTTTTCTATTTACAAAGTACATTAAAAAGAAATAACAAATATAAGCCGAACATACGCATTCTTATGAAATTATAATCACTCATCAGGATGTTCTGAAACATTTTTCCCAGGTGGTCACCTCTGTCTCTGGTCAGGCTTTGCTTAAAATTAAATGAGAGTGTTGTTTAAGTACATCTGCATTTCATTGCATGATCCCTTGGCTTCCAGATACTGGCATGAGAACTGTGCGGATGGATGCGAACCTATTTATTTTAAACAACAAGTGATCCAGTATTGACACAATTTGGTCTTCTGTTGTACCTGCCAAGTTAATAGATGCAGCTTTTATACACTGCTTTCTCCATATCACTTGTGGCTTTCAGTCTGCCTGTCTGTGTGGACTCATGAGGTCATGGTTGTCAAAACCTTTTCATCTCCTTCTACTGTTATCTTCTAGTGGAGATAGTGCCACATGTATATATATGAATCCCTGGAGACCATGAAAAGAGGGGAGAGCTCCTTTTTTCAGTGGCATGAATTCTGACATGTGTCACCTATGATGGAGGTCTGACTTTTTATCTCCTAGGTTCTGTATAGCTGTTTGTATTTTGAGTTTACTTCCTGGTTGTTTTAAAACAGGACTACTTTTTAGCAAGTTGCTTACTGAAATTGTTTTGAGTTTATGGACAGCTGATGTCCATTTTTTCCTTTTACAGGTGTGTAAATACTTCTGTTTTCTGCCCTTGTAAGTGAGCCTCATAGAAAGCAGTATTGTAAGGAGGTTAGGTATTTTTCCTGCCCTAAGTCAAGCTCAGCTGTGTCTGATGGAGATTCAATAACTTGTTCTTAAAAATCTTGAGTGATGGAGATTCCACAGCCTTTTTAGGCAACTTATTCCAGTGCTTATCCCCCATGCTTGCTGTGAGCAAGACAAGGTTTTTGTATCAGCTTTCTCCTCTGTAACATAACTGTATACTTGCCTATCCCACTGAGGTATTTTGAGGAGCAATGAGAGAGCCCTTTCTACAGTTAAAATATTTAGTTTGAATGTATATGAATGCAAAATATTGTGAAAAAAATCAGTCATGGGTTCAGTAGATTATAAGATTCTATAGAAACACCCAGTTCAATGTTTGTTACAACTTCTGAAAGCTACCAATACCTGGTAATTCCTTAGGAGTGTAAAAAAAATTGTTTGCATTACTTGCAGAGCTGAGTTTAGATAAATGTGTGTGACTGTTCATGTGTATAGAATACAAATTATATATGCGGACACACACACACACATATATATAATTTTAAATCATTCTTCAATTAAACAACTTATTTTCTCAGATTCTTCAGTATTCAGTCCAGCAAAATCATCTTCTGCTGTTAACTTAAGTGGAACTCAAGACCCATCCCGAAACAAGAACATTGTGAAACCTCTGGCCCTGTCAGTACAGTTTGTGGGAAAGGCATTTGCTGCAGGTACCTCTTGACTTTCCAGGATAACTGAGGGCCAAGGGAGTTATCAGCTTAACAGCCAAGAAATAAAGAAGTTGTCTTTTTGGTGGAAAACAAGGACAGCATTCAGTAGCCTTCTGCAAAACTCTCATATTCTTGCAGTCCTCTGCAAAGAAACTTTCCATGGCCATTACTGTCACCAAACTGAGCCACACCTTGGCCTTCAAATTTGACACTCTGGTGAAAGTGCATGTCACATCCCTCTTAGCACTTCCTAAGAGATCTTAAGAGAGCATAAAAGTCAGTTCTTGATATCACACTGCTTCTTGCCACAGCAACTGAGAGCTGTGTGTTGTTTTGCATTCGTAACAAGTACAGTTCCTCCAGATACACTTAGTGGAATTTAGTCTTATTTAAAGGACTCATAGTACCTGTGCTGTTTTAATTATTTATTTCTCTATTGTTTGTTCAATAAATTAGAACCCCTAATTGTGACATCCAAATCCCTTGCTGGCACTCTGTTGTGATATTCTGATTGTTTATTACTTTAGCTGATTAGTCCTTTAAGCAATGAAGAAAAATGATCACACTTATTTCAGGGAAGTATGCATGAATAAGAAAAAATAGAAATTTATTTGGTTTATGTGTGCACTTGAGCATTATGTTTTATACATGGTGTATCTGCTATTTTATACAATACATGCTCTTATGTGTACATAATATTATTATGTTGTATCTGAGGAATAATTAACAGTTCATTGTGCAAAATTTTTCACCTTCATACTGTGTAGGAGAATTTATTTTGCACTTAAATTACTTCCCACTGTTTCAACCACTTGTGGAGCTGACCCACATCCACCATTTGGGTGACTGCCTGAAGTGTTCTGTGCTGAGTTGTTTTAAGCCAAATACTCACATCTCAAACACTTTCTGTTGCAGCTGACATCAGTAAGCCGCTGCACCATCTCCTGCATTTACTCCTGGAATATGTTGCTGGCAGCTAAATGCTTGTGGAGCTGGCAGATAATGACAAGGAGCTGTAGTCCCCACTCGGCTCCATGACTGCTCTATGCAGTTTATACAATTTTTTTTCCTCTGCAAAAATTAGGTTCGGAAAAAGAGCAAGAAGGAGCTCTGAAGTGTGAGGATAACTTCTTGTGATCCTGTGTATTGCAGTTAATATATTATATAGTGAGTCCTGCCATGGTGTCAGACTTCCTAGGACTGGAGGATCATCTTAGGCAGAGGCATGATTTTGCCACAATAATACTCAGACACAGTGGATTACTGCGTATGGCACATGGACAACTGGGAGGGGAATGCACAGATGCACCAGAGTGGCTTAGAAATCTTTGCAAACTGAATTCATTATGTGCATTTTCTAACAGTTTCAGTGTCTAAAAACAAACTTCCCAATTATTTTATGTGGGTATGTTATTCTATCATATTTTGGTGGTATTTGTTTTAGATTTTTTTCTTCCACCTATCCTCCTTACCCTCAAATCTAGAGACCCCCTTTCAAGGTTAGGATTTTGCAGCCTGTGCCCAAGTTATTCTCTGCCAAGTACACTTCATGCTTTCCCTGGAGCATGTTTCTTTCAGTCATACATCTGGCCTTATCCTTTTGTATCTGCATGTGGCTGTTCATTTTGTGGCTATTATTTTGTTTGTTTTAAAGATTGTCTCAAGACATACTCTGTATTTTGTTACACCCAGCTCCTCTTTCCCTGCGTGCCACTGATGTTGCTAATGGAAACAGTAATGGAGGAAGAAATAATGTACTGAGTTCTACAGTCTCTCGGCTGGTGCCAAACTCAATATCTCCAAGTCTTGGCTGTGCAGCTGGAGACCAAGGTAAAGAAAAACTCTATCTCAAGCTGCAGAGGCTCTTGAGCCTGAAATTTGTGATTTTGCTCTTCCCCTCAGTGCTGTTTCTACCATTCAGTCTGTACAGATCCAGCTAGGTTTTGGCATGACCATTAATGATAATCACAGAATCATAGAACAGTTACAGCTGGAAGAGACCTTGAAGATCCTGAGTGCAGCCTTTGTCCTAGCCCTAGCAACCTGCTAAATGATGCCCCCCAATGCAACATCTACCTGTCTCTTAAACACCTCCAGGGATGGTGACTCAAGCACCTCCCTGGGCAGCCTGTTC
>VWZO01010876.1:3451-32897 GCA_013396975.1 Bucco capensis
TCAAACTTATAAATAACAGATCCTCTTGCATGTCAGCAGTATGTTCCCATCCCAAGGGTGCTGCAGCATCTGACAAAGTACTGGCAGAAACCCATGCTCTGTCCCAGCATGTTCAAAGCAGGATGCCTGGGGGAGGTGTGGGAAGCAAACATCTGCAGCCTGCAGTGGGATGTTGATTGCTTTCCCAGAAGCAGCTGTACCTGCCAGTGCAACAGCATCCTTCCCTCCTAGAGCAAGAACACAGGCCTGAGTGCAGTGGCAAGAGTTAGGATGGGCTGGCAGGAGACTGGAGGACTCAGCTAAACATACCTTCTAACTGCTACTTGTTTTGAGTTCCAGGGAAAAGAACACACCTTGCTTTACATTGAGTGCTGGTCTAAGCTGGTATGAGTTGGAAGGCTGTTGGGTTTCTGGAGAGAAAGACAATAAGGTTGCTCCTTCTTTCTCTCTCACGTTCTACTAGTGACCTTCCAGTGCCTAAAGGGAACTTCCAAGAAGGCTGCAGAGGGCCTGTTTGCAAAGGCCTGCAGTGAAAGGACAAGGGGCAATGGTTTTAAATTGGAGAGGAGTAGATTTAGATTTGATATTAGGAAAAAGTTCCTCCCCACGAGGGTGGTGGAACACTGGCCCAGGTTGCCCAGGGAGGTGGTTGAGTTCCCATCCCTGGAGGCATTGCAGGTGAGGCTTGCCAGGGCTCTGGGCAAGCTGCTCTAGTTGGGGATGTCCCTGGCCACTGCAGGGGGGTTGGACTAGATGAGCTCCAGAGGTCCCTTCCAACCCAAACCAGTTAGGCTTCTAGGATTCCACAGATGAAGATCAGTAGCTGTACCTACCTCCAACCACATTCTTGTGAATCAGAAACAGAGTGGCCCTCTTCCCCACTCACCCCAGAATTTCTTCCCCTCACTGGCCACTGCTCAGATTTCCTTCCCATTGATGAGTAGGCATATTTCAAAGAAGAGTGTGATAAAAGGCAGGCACCAACTGAACTCCTTCTGCAGCAGATAGAGCACACCCAGGCAGTCCATGCATGACAAGAGCTGAGCACTGCACCTACCTCTGGAAAGTGCATGGCACTCACCTGAGTAAATTAGGAGAAGTAATTTGCATTTTTGCCTTCAGCATTAGCCAGCCATGAGAAGTGGCCTTCCACCTTTCCAGCCCCAGGAGGCTTAGATACACTGAGGGTCAGCCTTTGTTGCAAGAAAGTATATTCTTACAAAGAAGTATTCTGCTGTGCTTGGAATACTCCTCTCAGCAAGCATTTATTGCCTTTGGAGAGCCAGGAATTAAGGAAGAGCTTTCACTGTAAGGTATGTGGAACTAAAATTTAGCTGATAATATAGATGTGTAACTGGAACAGCCTTATCATGACAGGATAAAATTAGCTAGCAACAGCTGATGATCTACTCTGTGTTTGACAGACTGCTCCCCTCTGGCAGAGAAAGCCTGTTGTTTGTCCTCTTGGTCTATTTAGGAGTGTTGTTCAGCCAGCATTCAGCACAACAAAATAAGCATGTTCCCTGTCACAAACCTGTTTTCCCAGAGTGGAGGCATAGGCTTTATAATTCCTCTTTGTCACAAGGAGCAGTTACAGATCACAGCCAACATTGCTGCTGAAATAGAGACAACACCAGCCAATAAATCCTCTCCTTTTAAGAGCCACTCCTGCCCTCCAGCAACCCAGAGCAGAGTAATCCATTCCATGTGTTCCTAGGTTGTGGCAGGATAGTCACAGGAAAATTGGGATTTTTTTTTAATAGGCTGAATAATACAGAGGAATATTTATACCTGTGTATCTCTCTATTATTCAAATTAGGTAAATGATTAATGCTCAAGCCTACTGTGGTAACCTTGGAACATGCACTTCTGAGCCACGATTCCTATCATGTATCAACTGCTGACTCTTTATTTATCAGACATGAGGCAGATGCTTTGAAAGACTTTGTGCTGATCCTAAACACACCTGAGTTTACCAGATGAAAACACAGGGGTGTCATATCTTGTGAAGATCAAACTTAAACTCCTGCAGTGTGTCTCAGGCTCCTGTTCTCATGTTATTACCTTGTTGTGATGTCTCAACCTAATCTCCATGCTGGCATCATGTTATTGTCACAGCTCTGTGAGTGCATGGGGTTTCACAGTATCCCAGTATGTCAGGGGTTGGAAGGGCCCTAGAAAGATCATCTAGCCCAACCCCCCTGCCAGAGCAGGATCACCTAGACCAGCTCACACAGCAATGTGTCCAGGCAGCTCTGCAATGGCTCCAGACAAGGAGACTCCACAGCCTCCTGGGCAGCCTGGGCCAGTGCTCTGGCACCTGANGATAAGCTCTTCTGTTTCATACCTCCTCAGTGTTTTCCAGTTTCAGCAGGAATAGGACACACATCTTTCCTGAAAGCAAAAGCTCCTCCTGCAGCTCTCAGGAGTGAGTTACCTGCAGCACCCAGCTGAAGGTTCCCACCTGTGTGTTGGTTAATGCACATACTCTGCACCTGAATCTCACTCCAAGGCTTTTCAAGTACACTGCTAGACTTGTTTCCCTTATTTCCACTGCAATTAGTCTTGTAATTCCAGTCTTGTAACTGTAGGTTGTTCTAATCCAATATAAATACAGGATTGGTTGGTGTTTTTTTTGTTCATTTTCTACATATCAGTTACTCTCTTTTATATGTAAGGTATAAAAAAAAAGTGTTAACTTTCCTTAGACACACAACTCAAACATTTTGACCCAAAGGCTGAAGCTCTTGCACTTGAATCAAAGCAAGTTAAATACACAAAACAGAAGCAAATTGCTTTAAAAAGTTATTTCCACATCTGTGTTTCTTAGAAATTTTGGATTCTAGGTAGAATCATATAAGGACTGTTTTTATTAGATTTTGCTGTTGCAAGTAACTGAAATCTCTCAAGAAACCCTCTGAGGCACTGTAAGAAATCAGACAGAGCATAAATGCAGTGTGTCAGATCAAGCTTTGCCTGTCTTGAGCTCTGGAACTTGGGAGCTGTGAGTTACCTCTGACAGACCACCCTGTTGCACTTCCTCAGCAGCAGGCCCTGGCTCTTTCTGCAGTGTCAGCAGCTACACAAACTCTTGCTGATGGTATTTTTGAAGTGCCAGCAGCCAGGGTCATGCTGTACAGAGATGGACTCCACGAACCATCTGCCTCCAGAGCAAGCAGTGACCCACAGAGGCTGCTGCAGCTCAGAGCTCTCCACGCTTGGGCTGCACCAGGGCTCAGCTGCACAAGGGTGGCAGTGAGCTGGCTGGGCCCAAAGAGGGGCTCTCCTCAACAAGAGAGCAAAGCCAGACAAAGAACCCTCAACAGGAAAATCAACAAAACAGAAATGCTCCCCTCCTCCTTTCCAGAGGTGAATTTATAGCAGATTTTTTTCCTCCTGTGTACCACATCTCAGCCATTAACCAGGCAAGCCTCTGGGATAAGGGTCTCATCAGAAGGAGGAGGATTGCAATTGGTCTGGAAATAATATATTGAATTAAAAATATGTGCTTCAGCAAGTTGGCCAACAGAAATGGCAGCTTGAGATGTTAGGGATTAAACTGCAGTTAGGAATTTGTTTCCAACTATCAGCCATTTAGTCCTCACAGCTTGGAGAAATATGGAATATTTCAATCATGCTTCTAGCTAGCAGTGAGGAGCCCAGTAAAGCAGATATGTGGAGTTCAAAAGGAACTCTTCAGGGAAAGTGTTATAATGTCTATCTAAAAGGCAACTGCACATTAAGCATAGAAGGGGGAAAGGTTTCCCTGCCATTCAAGAACTCATGTGAGGATGTGCAAAGCTGAGAGAGGCAGATGGCTTCCATCATCACAAATGGAATAAACCAGCAAAAAATATCACTTAGGGAGACTGATGGACTCAAAGTGAACTGATAGCTTCCTCACATAGTGCTCCAAGAGAGAACTGACAGTCCCTTCCTGTAAAAATAAGTCTCCCAGACAGCAAGGCTAGTGCTTCTGTTAGCAGAGCACTGAGCTCAGAACTTCAGAGCTGCTGTGATCTTCACTGCTGATCTCATGTCTGAGGCACTCCAGTGATCCACTAGCAGAGCCACCAAGGAGCACAAACCTGTTGACTTTAAGGTCTCTAGGTGCTGAAGCACAGGTCATAAGGCCCATCTAGGTCCTAGCACACTTTATACTCATCAATATTGGTAAATATTTCACTGTAGTTTCATGTTATTTAGCTGGATAAATCAGTGGATGTTTGTGCCTACAAAATAAATGGACACAAAAGCAGAATATTACTACTACAAGGATACTTTTCATGTCACTTAATAGAGGTGAAGTGATATAAAATAAACACTTATTCCTCTAAACAGTCAGAAAAAATGAGTGTGATGTTTGTGCAAAGCAATTGATATTAATGGTACCCACATACAACCTTATTCTAGAATAACCACAGACTCCTAAAAATAAGTAAGAAATACCTAAAAAAAAAATTTTAGCATTAGTGTTCAGCAGCATTTTCAAAACAAAATATCTTTAAGAGGTGATTTAAGCCAAACCACCTGGAAGATATCTCTATTGAACACTGAAACTGACTATAATGTTTTTAAAGCCCTGAAGCTATATGTTATTTACTGTATTGAAAACACGCAGAATGATCAATAAATCCCACACAATTTGTCACTGCAGCTATTTGGGGAGATGTGACAGGTATTTGCTAAATCAGGACTGCATGTACTCCCAGGCATGAGAGGAAAGTGGGCAGAGGCTAAAATGCATCAGCCCCTGGTGAATTCCTCACTCTTCCACTACAGAAGTGTGTGCAAGAGAAAATACTTGTGAGCTCATCTAGTTCAGCCCATGCCTTGGGGAGCACAAGAAATGGGATGAGGAGTGATGGACCTCAGCAGTGACATATTGTTATAGAGGGTCCTTTTTTTCCCCCCTTTAAATAAATAGACTCAGTCCCTGAAGAAACATCAGAGCTTTCCTCATCCAGTTGCAGCATTCTAATAAATTCCTCCTGTTCACTACAAGATCATATATAATCTTTCATAGAGTTAATGCCTTCTATATATTATAAAAAATAATAGCCTTATAGAGGGAATAATTTCTCAGGGCAGGAGGATCCTGCTTAAGCCACACAGAGCACCAGTTTTGCTATTTTATTAGAAAATCCCTACCAGGTTAAATCTCTGCAGTAAATCTTTCCTCTTATCATTAAAGATAGATAACAAACGACTGTTCATGGAGACTTGTGGGCACTACACATCAATAAGTAGAGTTCCTGCCAGAGCTTCTCGTGTCCTTTACCTCTCTCACTGCTACACACATACAAATGTGTCATGGGAACAACTGAAGCAAGGAACAGTGATTTCATCTGGAGTTTCATTTTGTGTTGAAGCTTGAATTTTGCATGCAATGGGAACACTGGAAGGTCCTGCCCCAAGAACCTAGATGTTGAATTAAGAGGGCTGCTGACGAGAGCAGGCTGGCTCACTGAGAAGCCTCCAGGAGGAATTCAAAATGCTGTCTCTTTTAACCGGTTCCCTGCAGATTGCTCTCTGAATGTGACAGCACTGCCTGTCTGCAGTGTCAGGGCTGCACTCCTGGTTCCACTGCATATTCTGGGTCACATCACATGGGGACACCTCTGACCTTCAAGAGGACCCTCTGGATCACACTAGTACTCATGCTGCAGACCCAGTCTGCCTTGCAGGCACTGCTGGATAACCAAGCCATCAATCACACACTTCTTCAGCACATGAGGCAGTGTTCCCCTGGCTGGTCCAAGACAAGGAATGTCATGAGAAGCAATGTTTCCTTGGAAAATAATTTTGGTAATCATAAAATTATTCTGGTTGGAAAAGCCCTCTGAGATCCTCCAGTCCAACCACCTACCCAACACTGCCATGCTCACCACTAACCCATGGCCCCAGGCAACACAGCTCCATGGTTTGTGAACTCTTCCAAGGATGGTGATCCCACCACCTCCCTGGGCAGCCTGGGACAACGCCTGAGAACCCTCTGGGGGAACAAATCCTTCCTAATATCCAATCTGAACCTCCCCTGGCACAACTTGAAGCCATTTCTTCTTGTCCTATCACTCATTACCTGGGAGAAGAGACTGAACTCCACCTCACTACCACCTCCTTTCAGGCAGCTGGAGAGTTAGGTGGTCTGCCCTGAGTCTCCTCTTCTATGAAGCATTGAAAATCACATCAATCAAGCACTCTGTTAAAGAAGAACAATAACCACAAAATTCAGTTGTGTTGTGTATTCCCTCACAAAAAAGTGAAATCAATTAATTTACATGAGAGGCACTTCTGGCTCCCAGAGCTTCCTGGCACCTAGGAGCATGGATGCTGGTGTAAATGCGTTACTGTGCTCAGCAGTCTACAGGCTTTTTAGCAGGTTTGTTGTGCCCTGCTGATTATCAAGGTCAACAAAGCAAGCCTTGTGTTTGCTGATGACTTAGCCCTGCAAAGGCACAGTCTGAAAATGCCTTGTGGTCTCCTGTGGCCCCTGGTGCCATAACTGTGCCCACAGCAGAGGGAGCATTAAACTCATTGCCCACGGGAAAGGGTGGGGAGTGATACCCATNCCTGCAAAGTGTGCACAGACAATTGCTCTGCCTCATCAGACTCAGATTTCTTCTTAATACAGACTTGAAGCCTGAGTTTATCAGGACAGAAAGTGGAAGGGTAAGTTCCTTTTTTGGCCATCAGGCACTAAGCAGTGGAGCTTCCCACACCACCAGGGAATACAGCCCTTGTCCTTCAGCAAGGAACCTTTCCCTTTCCAACCCCTTCTGCATTTGACATCTCTACATTTGTCGTATCAGAGGGCAATTAAAAACTAATTACAAAGGTCATAGTTCATGCAAGAGATCTCCCAGAAACCTGGTGAGGTCACTTAATGAAGATAAACTTTTAAACATAGTAAAGGAGTCAGCTGCATTTTTTTTCTCTTTTTATTCACATCAAGATGAAGTTGTAGGCCTGCTAGGAAAATTAATCAAATTTTAAGTGTTAAACTGCAGCTTAGTTAATACTCAGGTATCAGTTATCAACAGACACATCCATTTGTTGTTCTCCAATCAAGACTATTAGACATAACCAAAGGCACACACTGAAACATTTCATATTTCAGTTCACTTTCCCATTAAACTAAATGTGATTTTTATTTTTCTAAGAGGCAGCAAGCTTGTATTTTCACATCTCTCATGGATGTCATCTCCTAATGGGTACAGCCTATGATGCCCAGAGTATTGACTGACTGTGCTGAGGAACAAACAACCATTGTCATTTTCTTCAGCTTTTCCCACTTCATTAAAGGGGCAGAGGGAGGGAATATGAAAGTAGAATTTTCCCTTTAAAACAACAACAAAATCTGATTTTTTTAGCATTTACAATAAGTATGTTCAATCTTTTTTTTTTCTGTGAAATTATAAAAACTCTTCTGTGACATATTGAAAGTGACATATAAATTATTCTAGGGCTTCGTAGGTCATTTTTCTGTTTGGAAAATATGTTTATTTCCATTATTATTGTGGGGATCATGTCTAGCATTCTCAGAGTTGTTTCAGGTCTCTGCTGTGTTTGTTCCAGGAGGTGACTGCAATTATGGACATCATCAGCTCTGACTTAGCTACATCCAACCACTTTTACAACCTATGCTCAACGTTTGTTTTTAGCAAGTCCCTGTGAAACACATCTCAGGACAAGTATTGCCTTGGTGCTCAGACACTAATTGAGCCAGATGACCACACAAGGCCTGTCTGATGTGTTGAAGCAAGGCACTTAACTTTAAGATTAAAGGTAAGCTTGGGCTTAGATACCTAGCTGCCCTTGGGTCATAAAGAAGGAACTTATTACAAAGTCACAATGGGCTCTTAACTCTGAATTTCCTGCCTTTTATGCTACAAAAGCTCACCCTTGACCTTTCCCTAAGAAGGATTTTTCATATGATGCCCTGCAGGGTTAAAAGACAGATGAGCTGGTGGTAAAAAGAGCTCCACAAATGCTTTGCACATTGACAGTGCCTACCCTGGAATATGGTTTAGCACAAAAAAATGCTGCCATAGGTTGAAGAAAGTCTTCATATCTGCTTTTATTTCTTTAATACCTTCCAGACAACAGAAGAGAACATGGCTCCTGTCAGAGCAGCAGTTGCAGTAGTCATACAACCACTGATGTTTGGGAAGCATGCTGTAATCCCTCTCTCTAACCACCACAGACAGAGCAGACAAAATCATGACAGCACTAAACCTGGCTTTAGAATTAATCACAACCTAGCAGCAAAAAATATTTGACACCACAAAAGTAGTTTGGTTTGGTTTGGTTTGGCTTTTTTTTTTCCCCTAAAAATAAGCTTTGTGAGTTTGTTATTATGGTAATAATGACATATTTTGGGGGGGAAAAAAGGAAACAATGAATTTGGATTCAGTTCCTATTAGTAGATTAGAAAACTACACAAATGAGTTAGACATATTTTTCCCTAATCTTCTCACTAAGCAACACTAAAAGCAGAGAACATTTGCCAGTTTCTAGTAGTGATGTGCTGAAAGGCTTGCTTAAAGTCTGAAACTGAGAGGAGAGCACACAAGGTCCAAGAGATGCTTAGCTCCTGCTTTGCAGGGTCTGTAATGTAGGGCTTGTGAGCAGAATGGGTCCCAGTGTGAAGAGGCTGAGATGCAAACAGACACAAACTGGCTGACACTTGGATTGCTTCTGTAGCTGTCTTCAGCTATGCACTACAAGTGCAGACACTCTCATTTTCTCCACCCACTTGATAGTGCAGTCATACTCAAAACTGCTCCAGACCTGTGGTTTGCACACTCCATTTAAACAGTGATTTGGCACACCAGTTCTCACCTCTCAGAATAAGGCCCAAACCACCAGCTAGGTTGGGCAAAGTCCTCTGTGCTGCTTGCAGGTGGATCACCACCCAACTCAGATAAGAGAAGTGTGGTTGTCATTGCGGCTAGGCTTGGCGAACGAAGCTCCAGGGAGGGCTCCATCCATGCTCCTCCTCAGCGCCTTTTCCAAGTGTGCTGANACCAGCAGTGTCTAACTGCATGCTGGTGGTTAGAGAACACACTTTAGAGGAGATGGCAGAAGTTTCCATCTTAAATAATTTTTAAAATCATTATCTATTGTAGAATTCATAGCTATTGGCTGCAACAGGACCAAGACTCAGGTATTAGTACCTCTAGCACGAAGACAGTGCTCAGTGCATCATCCAGTGTTCCCTGCCCTTGGGCCTGTCAGTGTGCAGAGGTGCACTATTCCAGGATGCCAGCTCCTCTGGCTGAGGCAGGAGCTGCCTTGGCCTGCAGCAAGCCTCCTCTCCCAGCTGCAGCAGCTGCTGAAGCCTGTTAGGAGATAAATGCAGGAAAAAACTGGAAACCTGGAACCTGTCAGTCATAATGCAACCATTTCTTCAAAGAGGCGGTGGTGTGATGGTTCTCCAAGCAAAACAAAAGGCTCACTGCCTACTCTGTCCCACTTGGAACTCTGCAGTCAGGTTGAAAGGGAAGGGATTTGAGGAGGGATTTGGGGGAAAATGAATAAGTAGAAAGAATGTTGGAGACGAGCCAGCAACATCTGGAGAGAGGGGCTGGGATTTGGCTTTGGGTTATCTAACCTTTCTGCTTGATCCACACAGGCTTCTGTTTTCAGTCAATGCTGAGCAGAACTAAACTCATTTGAATAAAATGTCAGAACAGTTTCTTCTAGGAGATGACAGCACACCTGTTGGTATAAAGGAGCTCAGCTTGATAAGAAGCTCCTATTACCTGGAGCTGCTGTGGCTATAAACCTCTCTCTCTTCAGTATCTCTAAATACCCATATCTTGTCAGGGACAATATCTCACTGGGACAATTGTCACCTGCTGGTTTTTTGCAGCCATGCTGGCTGCAGAACAGGCTGGGGCTGGAAGAGCTTCTCTGTGAGGCACCATAGGAAAGGCTGGCACAGGAACCACAGCTGTTTGTGCCAGCATAGGAGCTAGCAGCTGGACCTTACATTTTCCCATGAAATAAGGCTCCATCATGGCAATTCCAGAGAGGGAGAGAAAAAGAGCAAGAATTTCAGAGTATCAAGTGGATGTGCATATGTGGCATAACTCCTGCAATGTTATATACAGAGTTCAACCTTTCCCATTTTAAGACACATTCTTCAAACTGATGGTGTGTGATACAAGCCCCAGGCCAGCAGTGACAATAACTGATGTATTTATATACATGTATGTATGTATATATATTTATCCACAATAAAAACACAAATATAAATCAGCTGCAGGAGTTCT
Organism: Bucco capensis; assembly: GCA_013396975.1. Classification (NCBI taxonomy): domain Eukaryota; kingdom Metazoa; phylum Chordata; class Aves; order Piciformes; family Bucconidae; genus Bucco; species Bucco capensis. Next base: position 13,732 of record VWZO01010876.1, read on the forward strand.
TCTAGTGGGCTCTCTAGTTCTTGTTTAATAGCAATCAGAAGAACTGAATGTAGAAATAAAATACCACTTAGCTTGCTTTTCAGTGACAAATACTGTCTTACTGACACCCTCTATTGATTATCAGCAGCTCTTTAGGTGGTTTTTGATGCTCAGCACTCCTGCTTTAGACCACCAAAGGTGTGTTTATTCACACAAATGTTCTTGCCATAAATAGATTTTCTCCAGACTTTTATGAGGTATTTTCTGTCCTATGATCTCAACCTGAATGATCTTGCAGGTGTTCTTTGTGTCTTCCTAGCAGCTCCTGAAGGATGCTTTACAGTTGCTAATCCACTAGTCATGCCATAAGCCAGCTGGTTTTTAGGCTTTAACTTTTGGCAGAGAAGAGCTTGTTTTCCAGTGAAAGAAACATTGCTTGCTGGGGTCCCTGTGTGCAAAAGAGAAGAAAAATCCATGTGTCTGTCATGCCAGACACACAGTTGCTGTAAGCCAAGCAGACGTGGGTCAGGCTGAATCACCAATGGACATGAGAGTTGTCTCACCTGATTATCTGCAACACCACAGGATTCAAAACTACATCAGACATGCCCTTTACAAATAGAAAATTACTCCTTTCCTCTCCCACTCCCCCACCCCCAACCTTCCCTCCAAGAATGCATATAACATTGTGCTTTTTTCCCCTCAAAGGCTGTTGTTAATGCTGCAAATATGTCCTGACATGGAGGGAGATCTTCAGCACACACTGGGGAGAGAGAGGGGGTAGGAACCCTATTAATCCTGAGCTCAGTTCTTTCATTCTCCTGAAAGCCGTGCTGAAAATCAGCCCTCCTGTGCCATGCCACATCAATTAGGACACAGAATGTGACCTGAAGCAACAATTCAGATGCAAAAAGCTCAGTGAGAAGGCTGCATGGATTTGTGCAGTCAGCTAGCATTTCCTTCTCTCTAAAAGCAAGTGATGGAAAGCCTTGTGCTCTTCCCTTCTCCATGGAACCTTGCCTGCAGGAAGCCAAACAGCAAGGCACATGAACAGTCTAACCTAGTCTAAGCAGGAGGACTATTTGCAGGTTTAACTCTCTGGTCATGTTTGTATGTATATGTATGTATGGCTAGGCTTCCCGAACGAAGCTCCAGGGAGAGCTCCATCCATGCTCCTCCTCAGCGCCTTTTCCAAGCGCACTGATAAAAAGAGGATAGCAGATAGCACCCTCGAGCCTGCACTAGGGATTTTTTTAGATGAGACACAGCATGTGCAGAGTTGGAGCCACCCTTTAGGCCTAAGGTTCATCTGCCAGGGCCTAGCAAGCTTGGATGCTGGCAGCCAAGTCCTTAGGATGGAGGTTTCATTAGAGTGTCCTTCTCTTAGTTGGAAGGCCTTCCAGGGCTAAAGGAGCTCCATCTGCCCGGGTTTGGAATCAGAGTTGTCCTTCTCCTAGGATGACTGCCAGAAGGCTAATGAGCTCATCCTACCCATGCAAGGATTCTAGGAACATGGGTATCACTCCCCACACTTTCCCGTGGGCAATGAGTTTAATGCTCCCTCTGCTGTGGGCACAGTTATGGCACCAGGGGCCACAGGAGACCACAAGGGATTGTCAGACTGTGCCTGGGTCATGTTTACTGCCATGTGTAATGCACAGGGATAATCCATCCGTGTGCTTTCCATATGTGGCTATCAGCAAGCTGAGGCCAAACTCAAACCCTACCTAAGAAGACCCAAACTCAGTATGCAGGAGCACATCTTTGTCTCATTCACACCAACACCTTTCACAAGCTGACTCAGTGACTGAACTTCACCATATCTAGTTATTGCAGTGAGGGAAATTAACTGTGCCAGAAAATCCTGCTTGCTAGGAGAGCGCAAGTAGCAGAATATGCTTTGCTATCCTCAAATCCTTAGATATGCAGGAATGAGAGTTAACAACACACAAAGCAGATCAAAGACTTTCTAGCCCTAAATATCAAATCACACTTCACAAGACAACTAAATGAGATGAAGATCACAGAACAAACTATCCAATAAACAAAGACCACCTAGAGAAAGGAAAATATAGCAAGGCAAATGGAAACATAACTAACCACTCTACACAGCAGATGAGCACAAATTCAATTAAGCAAGACTGAAAATCAAAGTAAATTACATGGGATCAAGGGATCAGGGAAAAGGCAGGTCCTGAAAGTATTACTGGCTTCTGGCCAGCTCTCCCTTTGTCCATCTGATAATAGACAATGCCATTAAGCATCTCACCATCACTGAATTAAATTTATCTGATTAGAGGAATGTCAGTGTTGGGGGGGAAGTGTCTTACATTTCCAGGAGTGTTGTGCTTTAGTTCTAATGGTCACTGGAAATAAAATGCCCTTATCTATCCGTGATCAGAAAATGACATTTCATAACACAGATCTTTACTGAGGATAATTTCAGTTATCGTTCTCCTTTTCCTCTGACAGCCAGTAGCAAGGACATAAGTGAAAAGATAAACATTTGCAAACACACAGGGAAAAACAAATAGTGGAATCTAATTGCAAATATTAGACTAATATTACTTTATGTCATGATTTCAAATGAGATTTGAGCTGCATAAACTTACACTCATTCCCAGGGGTATGTGTTCTGAGGGAGTAACACAAGCCCTGTCCCTGAAAGCTTGCCCAGGTGAGTGGTTCAGCAACCTCAGTAGAGAGACTTACTTTCCTTGGAATGGAGTAGATGCTTTTGGAATGGGAAACTATGAATGTTTTCATCTTTTTCTGCTCAGCTAGTCTACATCTGCTTTAACCTTGAGCCAGCAAGGACAAACAACTGCACCTTTCCATGGGTGATCAAGCCTGGTGCTTCCAAAAGCATGGAGTGGATTGGGTGTTAGGAAGAATTTCTTCACTGCAAGGGTTGTTAAGACTTGGCCCAGGCTGCCCAGGGAGGTCCTGGAGTCACCGTCCCTGGAGGGGTTTAAAACACATCTAGGTGTGGTCCTTAGGGTCATGGTTTAGTGGCATGGGTTGATAGGTATGGTTGGACTTGATGAGCTTAGAGGTCTTTTCCACCCTTAATGAACCTAATGAGCTTCAACAGGACCAAGTGCAGGGTCCTGCCCCTGGGTCAGAACAATCCCCACTATCAATCCAGGCTGGGGATGAGATGATGGAGAGCAGCCCTGCAGAAAAGGCCTTGGGGTGCTGGTGGCTGAGAAGCTGGCCATGAGCAAACAGTGCACGCTGGCAGCCCAGAAGCACAATGGCATCCTGGGCTGCAGCAAGAGAAGCGTGGCCAGCAGAGCCAGAGAGGTGATTCTGCCACTGCACTCTGCTCTGCTCACACCTCCTCTGCAATACTGGGTCCAGTTCTGGAGCCCTCAACACAGAAAGGACATGGAGCTGATGGAGCAGGTGCAGAGGAGGCCACGAGAATGCTCAGGGGCTGGAACACCTCTGCTCTGAGGACAGGCTGAGGGAGCTGGGATTGTTCAGCCTGGAGAAGAGAAGACTTCGGGGGGACCTACTGGTGACCTTCCAGTACCTCAAGGGAACTTCCAAGCAGGCTGCAGAGGGCCTGTTTGCAAAGGCCTGCAGTGAAAGGACAAGGGGCAATGGTTTTAAACTGGAGAAGAGTAGATTTAAACTGGACATTAGAAAGAAGTTGCTCCCCACGAGGGTGGTGGAACACTGGCCCAGGTTGCCCAGGGAGGTGGTTGAGTTGCCATCCCTGGAGGCATTGCAGGTGAGGCTTGCCAGGGCTCTGGGCAAGCTGCTCTAGTTGGGGATGTCCCTGCCCACTGCAGGGGGGTTGGACTAGATGAGCTCCAGAGGTCCCTTCCAACCCAAACCATTCTAGGATTCTAGGACTCTATGATTCTGTAATCAAGCACTCAAAGAGGGGGAAGGGAAACTAAACAACTTGCTACAGATTCTTGAGATGTGGATTCCACTTCCTCAGACCTGCTAGAGGGTTTTCAGCAATTTGTGTTCCTTGTTTCCCCAAATACCACCATAATTCCTTCTCTGCTTCCACAGGTGCATTTCCCAGGACAGCCACTCTCTACAGATATGTGTGGTACATTGACAACACACTCATCTCTTCCATTACTTGTGGACCCCAGCAGGGCTAATGGGGTAGGAAGCACCTGATACTTTACTGTTTGCTGTTTTATTTACTCCTGAAATGACCCTATGTCTGGACACTGCCAACATGTGCTTCTCTTCTCAGATGCTTTGATTGCTGACAGTTGCCTATCAGATGCAATCCATACTTGCTTCTGGCTGTGACAGGGGCAAGTACAATAATCCCTGTAATAAAATGCTTATGGCCATCCACAGTGTTTTCATCTTTCACTCTAGGCTTCATTTTAATAGCAAGTTGTGGTGTGTGGGTCAAAGCACTTTCAGTGGAGCAGTTTTCTACCATCAGAAAATGGAGTGCCACCAAAACTGCAAGTTTCCATGCAAATGGATTGATATTGGGAATATGTGTGACTAGGAAACACTCTGCCCCAGGTCAGGCTGCCATTAACCTCTGTCTCTGCCTTAGAGATTCTCTCTTACACCAGTTTGTTCAAACCAGAGGCCAATATAGATTCAGTTTCAGCTTGGGGCAATACAAAAACTGCTGTGTAGTTATCATCAAATGCATGTGGACAGACCCTGAAACTTATGCCATGCCCCAGTGACTGCTAGCTTTGTTTCTTCCAGTCAGTAGAGCTTTACAGAGGAGCTAGGGGCCAGCTGTGTAGATGCAAGGGCAGAAATGGAGCCACAGGGCTGAATCCTCTCATCACTCCCAATTTTTAATGTATTTTATATATCTGAATTTATGTGCTGAATTACATATTCATGATACAGCCATACATCACTACTTCAGTTCAGTATCCCCACATCACTGAGCTTCCTCAATGATAACATGGTCTGTGTGTATTTTTCTCCACTCATTGAAAATTCTACTTGGTCACCAATTAAAAAAAACAACCAAAAAGCTCTTGAGAAAAAGCAGAATGCCACTTCACTGTAAAGTGAATTTAGAATAATCAAACCCAGGTCCTCGTGCATGTCTTTGCAGTTATACAGAGGTATGTATAAAGATGCTGAGAAGAATATAGCAATGATGGTTTATTTTCTTTATTAGTTTATGTAGAGAGAAAAGTCAGAGGTAACAATAACATTAGAATATAAAGGAAGAAATATGTAGCCCTTTTTTGCGTAGCTTAACCAGACATTAAAGCTTTCTAGTTTGAATAAGGCCTTTCAAAAGCTGAGCAGAGGTTTTGTGAGGCTCTCAGAAGTCAAAGAAGAGCACAAATTATTTTGGTAGCAGTCCAGGGAAGGTGATGTGGTAGCACAGAATAAGGCCACATGGGCTTGTGGTTTAATGGAGTCTGAAAGCCTCTTTTGGCTGTCAGATTAAGGCAGTGATATTCCAGTGTTTACAGCAAAACATAACTACATGCTTGCAACTTAGAGCAGCATATATTTAGGTTTGGTACAACACCAGTTAAAGCCCTGACAAACCCAAGTCAATGTTAATCTTAGATTGGTGTTGTAATCCTTGAAAAATTGACTCCCAAACTTATCAATTCAAACCACAGACAACAAAAAGTGAGACTGTTTTCTTTACTCCCTGCAGCAGAACCAAAGAGACACTGACTTCAGCATCACCTACTACTTCTATAAATGAAAAAGACAATAACAAAACCCCCTACTCTATAGCAGGTTCTATCCATGCAGGCATGTGTTTTGTCCTTTACACTACCTGCTCTATAAATAAAATGGAGATATAGATATGTATTGATTTGTTTCCATAGCAATGTAAAAGCTCCTCTTGGGTTTCCAAGGCAATATGAAGCAGAGTAACAAATGAGGACAGTCTGGGAATTGTTCAGCCAGCAATGGGCTTAGGCACTGCCCCAGGCCCCCAGGAAGAACTGGATTCCTCATTACAGCAATCTGAACAAATTGCTTGACATTAAAAGAGAAAATCGCATCTACTAGGGTCATATTTTCCTTTGTCATTAATCACAAGCTGCAGAAATATGCTTTTGTTTGTGACAATTCTCATTCAAGGTACTGAGAGGAGCAAGGGATGCTCACTTGAATCAATGTTGGACTATGGAGCTGTCTAGAAGGGGTTTAGAAGCTCTGATATAAAACCTCCTGGAGAATGGATGGCTCTAAGAAAAAAAAGAAAAAGAGCCCAGGCAGTGAAATTAAACTATTTGACTCCTCTTTTTGTTACCTAGGTAGAGATGCCACTAGTGATTTGGATAAAAGAAGACCTAGTATAAACTTCTATTCTGATCTGACCAAACCTTCTTGGGATATTCTTAAGATTCTTGTTCTATCTACTGAAGAGATCTGCCACAAGGAACTACTTTTTCTGTGTGTGAAAGCTGAAAGGAAAATCCTTTTAGTTATAATAGCATTGTTACATCCCTAGCTCTATGTTACATCAATCTTCAAAAGGCTTTTTGTCCCCTTCTGAATTAAGGCTCTGAATCTGAGGAGTCTCCATCTTCTCCTAAGAGCCATCCCTAGTCCAAAGTAGGTCAATATAAATCCATTAAGACTTAAATCTTTGGCTTCTTAAGAGAAAATACACAGTTTAGAGCCATATTCTTTGGGTTTTATTTGATATTCAGAAAAAAAAAATCTTATTCAGGTGAAGGAAAGAGTATTTACAGTAAAGATTGTCTCTGTTGTGAGACTTCAACTCTGGAATTGCAGTTGCTGAAGTACTTCAAGTGCCAAAGCTTTTAATTTGGCAGTTACACCACAAAGAGCGTTAGTGCTCAAGAAAAATTTGATTTACTTCACAAGAGGTGAGATGCTTACCTGCAAACAGCTCATCACTGCTAACTGTGTCAGCCAGCCTTTCAGCACTTGTTAGAACCAAAATCAATAAAGCCCAGAGTGTCCAAGTGCTCTGAGCTCTCAGTATTGCCTGCTCCCCTCCTCCTGGTCCTCTACAGTGACTGCTAGTGCTTTGTTCAAGAGAGCTCTGCTTCATTGCTTCCCTTCATTGCTTTTCCGTTCCCTTTGTATGCAACAAGTGTTCATTCATATTTTAGCTCTGAGCATGTCATTTTCTCATTCATTTTTGGCATGAATGAAGGAAGATGGGAACAAGTGAAAAACTCTTTGCTAGGTAACAATGGGCAGCGTAAGTGTTGATTGAATTTTCTTTTGGGAGCAGAATTCAGCCTAAAGAAAATTACTCATTTAGCAAAACCCTTGCAAGTTCAAAGAGAAAATTTTCCTTGTATATTATAAAATCCTAGAATGGTTTGGGTTGGAAGNATCCAAGAGATTGCTCTAAATTCCACACCTGCAATGAACATCAGAAATGGGGCTTCCTATCTGAGGCTTCTCCAATTATAATATCATCTGACCTTTGGTTTGGTTTTGCACTCAAAAGCAGCACTCCAGAGACAAAACTTGGGTTTATGGTGTTTGTTTTATAATCACATGTGGGGCTTCCAGGCACAGTCTGACAATCCCTTGTGGTCTCCTGTGGCCCCTGGTGCCATAACTGTGCCCACAGCAGAGGGAGCATTAAACTCATTGCCCACGGGAAAGTGTGGGGAGTGTTTCTGTGAGGAACTAAGTCAAATCTCTACACAGGATGGATAATTGCTATCTGGATGGTGATGGGTGTCTCCTCAGCTAGGGCCATTTAAATTTTATCGTTACATAACACTTTAAACTTGATTTCCAAAGCTCTTGCCACAGATGGAGATTCTTTCAGGTCTTTTATTTGCAAATATTGTTTGAAGTATTGCAATATTCACTGCCATGGAGGGAACATTTACAAGTGAGCAGAAAATGGTGACAAATATTTACATCAAGTTAATTTCCCATATCATGTGCTGACTACAGAAAACTCTCCAAGTCCTTCCCTGTATAAGAAATTTCTCTCTCATTTTTCTTCATTTCTGAAAGGATCTCAGCTGTGTGGCTGATATTTCCTTTTCTTAGCCTCAGAACCTGGAAATGCTTAGTTCAACTTCTTGTCACTATAATGTTGCTATATAAGATCCCCTTGAATCCTTCTCTTTTCCAGGCTGAACAACCCCAACTGTTTCATCCTGTCCTCATAGGGAAGGTTCTCCAATCCTTTAATNGCCCTTCTGGCACATCAGCCATCAGAGATGATATTGTTTCTATATCCTGCCACTACCAGTCACTGTATGATGAAGCAGGAATACAGCTAATTAAGTACCAGGCCGTTCACAGTTTTTGACCACCAAACAGGTTTTTAACTCTAGAGTATTTATTTTATTTTCCAGCCAAGCAGCTCTGTGATTGCCCTAACAAAGGCACTTGTCAGAGAAAGACCCTCTCCAGTGCCTCTATATCTCTGAATTGCTGAGACAAAACCTTCCTGTAACAGAAGCATGCTCTGCATCCCAGCTTGTGCTGAAATGAGAATTGGGTCAAGTACTGAAATAGTCCAGGGAGTATCACAGAACCACAGAATGTTAGGGGTTGGAAGGTACCTCTGGAGATCAGCTAGTCCAACCTCCCTGCCAGAGCAGGTTGACCTAGAGCAGCTTGCACAGGATGGGGTCTAGGTGGGTTTTGAATATCTCCAGAGATGGAGACTCCACTACCTCCCTGGGCAGCCTGGGCCAGTGCTCTGCCACCCTCGATGTAAAGGAGTTCCTCCTTATGTTTAGATGGAACTGCCTGGGTGCTAGTTTGTGCCTGTTACCTCTATGAAATGAGAAACACCTCAGGTCTCATTCCTACTGGAAGGAATGCAGATTTACACCCAGAGCTGGTGTCTGTAACACACTAGAGGGGAAATGGTAAGTTTCAGTACTACTTTGGAGAGCAGTTGTGTGTTTAGTGCGAGACACTGGATGAAACCCTGGCTTTGAAATCAGGACCCAGGGCTATTTTTCTGCTCCATTCTGGCTGTGAATTTACCACTGGGCTAAGGATATCACCTCCTTACTCTCTCTGGATTCCTCAACCTTGCACTCCTTTTTGCAGCTACCCAACTTTCCTTGCAGTGGTGTAGACTACCAACCAGCAATGTGGTAGAGGTTGTTTCTAGGGAGACAAAACCTGTCTATTTAAATTCCTCTAGCCTCTGTAAAGCTTCCACCTCAGGTTGCTCCCAATTTCTAGTCATGTCTTCAAGCTCCTAGGCTCTGTGCAAAATGTGTCTTCTCCTTCTCCCCATCCTTTTAAGTAAAGTCAGTCCAAACCTCTTATGTCTCAGCAGTTGTTTGCACAACTTTGAAGCTTGGGTTATAGCCAATGCCTCATGAAGAAGGTAGCAAGAAAAGGTGCTTCTGTTTTGGTGCCTTGTAACTGGGAAGTGGCAACTAATTTGAAGTGTCTTTCAGGTGAGGCTGTGGGTAAGAGGAGGGGTGTGAGCCATGCTGATGTCTGGATTGCAGTTGTGTTAAGACTTGCCATGCATAATGCTCCAAAATCAAACCCTCAGTGCTGAACGAACCATTTTTCATTTAGTTTTAATTTTCAGTTACAAATATGTGTTTATACACATTGGACAGAAATCTAAATGATACAGGAAATATAGAAGTGATAAGGAGATGTGAAATCCTTACAATCATGCTGAAAAGCAATATTTTAATTACCTAATAAATAAAAGCTTCTCAAGAGAACAATCTAATGCTGAGATATAGTGGAAAATGAAATCATCCTGCTATGGAACTAATGGAAGAACCTTGCTTTGGGAATTGTAAAAACAATCTGGAAAAATGGTAGGAATATAAAGTTAGTCCTTGCTGTTAGCAAGCTGGGCAGGCTGGGTGACTATCACTAAGTGAGTGATAAGATCTGACAGGGTGTGCATTTAGGGTCTTATTATGACATATAAGGGAGCCTTTCAGTGTAAGACCAAGGGCATAAAACTGTTGAACACTGAGGTGTGTCATTGCTGGACTTTCCAACCCTTAGATGCCCTCAAACTATGTTGCTAAAATATTCATTTCCAAAGGTAAAATGTCAACTGTTAGAAAGAAAAAATATTCCCTAGGTGAAGCAATCACATTTTTTTTTTCTTTAAATGCACTCTAAGGTCATAGCAAGGGAAATTGTCTAGGCAAGGTTTATTTTACCAGTTCTTGATGACCGTAATAATTAACATCGTGTGGTAGAACTCAAACATTTTGTCTGTAAGGTTGAAATTGAAATGCATGTGGGAGGAAAGGCTGCTTGGGAGAGAGAATTTACATCCCTCTTAAGTCCCCCTGCTACTCTTCCCTCTGACAGCACAGCTCTCTGAAGACAGGAAGCATTGGGCAGCAGTGCAGAGATGATGAGGCCATGTAGTGACTGATATCTTGCAAGCTTAAGACCCAGAATTTTCTTCATGAGTTCCTGGAGTGGTTCTGGGTTTTTTCCCCCCATTTTCCAGTGTTGCCCCTGTTAGCTGCCTGAAGCAGAAAGCTGGTGAATGCCAGAGGTGACTGTCAGCAGGTCTGCAGTATGAAATTACTTGTGCACTGCTCCTTCAATCAGGAACACTGCTAACATTTCCTAGTGACATCTTCTCTGTGCTCTACATTTCTAAGTGCTTTATCCACACTTATTGTCAAAACTGAGCTTAGTCCTTGTCCTAAGGCAAGGGGGGAAACTAATGATGACACTTGGCAGAAGGGAAATGCTTATGATGATTTCTCACTGGCTATGGTCAACTCCTATGCAGCCATTTCAGCAATTCCAGTGGGGAATCCTGGTGGCCTATGCAGCCATTTCAGCAATTCCAGTGGGGAATCCTGGTGGTTCCTGAGTTTTCTCTGTTCTCTGTGAGCCTTTTCTCTCCCTGAAAACAAACACAACTTGAGGTATGCAGCTCTGACTTTAATTGCTTGGGAATGTGCAACTGTGTGTCCCAGAGGCCAGCCTCACACTAGCCCACTTGTGTGAGCAGACCTGAGAAATCACCTGTGTTTTCCAAAGAGTTAGATCTAATTACATTTTCAATTCCTTTATTAAGTAGATTTAGTGTCCCTGGGACACTCCACAGCACCTTGTGTTTTTCTTAATGGGTGACTTTCAAAACTTTATTGCACTTATTAATTGGGTTCTTTGCACTCCTGACAAAACATTTGTAAGGACAAGGAAAGAGGGGTTTGATTTTACAAAACTATTACTAAGAAAAGGCAGGAAGGATGCTAGGATTTCTGCAGGATTTTAAGACTCTTTGTGCTGAACAGGCACCTATTGAAATTTATTTGCCATTTTCCATATGAGAAAAAGACAAACTTAGAGTGTAGGAATTGCTTGTTAAAAGGAAAATTTTTCAGATGCTCTTTTTCCATTAAGGTATCAAAGACTTGATTACAAAAATGCAAAACAAAACCCTCCAGAAGTGATTTTTTCATTGTTTTAATCCTGTCTGAACTCACATGCTTCTTTCTCTATGTCATGGTTCCTGACAAATCCATGAAATATGTTAGTGGAGCATTGAGAATTTATCATTATTTATTCAGAGGGCTGGTCAGTCACACTGCATTTGTATTTGTGCTACACAGAGAGAACGCTGCCAGCATCCAAGCTTGCTAGGCCCTGGCAGATGAACCTTAGGACTAAAGGGTGGGTCCAGCTCTGCGCATGCTGTGTCTCACCTAAAAAAATCCCTAGTGCAGGCTCGAGGGTGCTATCTGCTATCCTCTTTTTATCAGCATGCTTGGAAAAGGCGCTGAGGAGGAGCGTGGATGGAGCCCTCCCTGGAGCTTCGTTCGCCAAGCCTAGACACGACCGACACAGAGAGAAAGGGAGGTATAGCCTGGCAATCCCCATCACACTCTGCTGTTCTTAATTCTCCTGATATTTAGTTTTCAGTGCCAGCATTGCCTCCATGAAGTCAGCCAAACCCCTACACTTTCCTAAAGTCTGTGTTACATTTCCTCCTCTGACCTCACCATACATCCACCCAAAGACCTTACCCAACATGTCAATGAAATTATCATCTAGTGACTTCAGGATGAAGTTCACCTTGTATTCCAACAGCTCTGTTGGACCCAGTGTTGGCTGAAGCTGGGTTTTCATCCTCCCACTGACTGGGTGGTAATGCTTTTCATTTTCTTCTCTGGCACTTATGTTTTACTGCAAGTCTATACATGAATTATCCAACCACGATAGTTGCCATTTCTATTCAGCTATTCATAAAACATTTATTCCCCTCATCTCAGGATTTAGGAGGTTTGGATTCGATATTAGGAAAAATTTCTTTGCCAAAAGGGTTGTTAAGTCTTGGCCCAGGCTGCCCAGGGAGTTGCTGGAATCACTATCCCTGGAGGGGGTTAAAACCATTTAGATGTGGTCCTTAGGGCCATGGGTTAGTGGCATGGGAGTGCTAGGGATGGTTGGACTTGATGAGCTTAGAGGTCTCTTCCAACCTTAATGATTCTGTGATTAGGTAAGCAATTTTGTTCTCTCCTAGACTAAAGTATCTTCTGCATGTCCCATTTAAGGCATTTAGGAATATTAGATAGTGCAGAAATGAAGATCATTTTGCAAAGATTCCTATGGTAAACCTGTGATGGAAAACTTCAGAGTTAGGAGAGAAAGAACTTCTAGAGAGGCTATAATCACAGAGGTCATCCAAGAGAAGAGACAGGAGGAAAATGCAGACAAGAAAACAACTATATCTTAGTACTCAATAACAAGATTAGGACTTAGTGATCCTCCAAAAACCATTAATATTCTGAAACAATTAGTTACCATTGGATCTGCTTGTAATGATTAGCTTGTGTTGATTCTGGTAATGTGACTGCATAAGGTATCATTATCAAATTATACATGTCTGTGAAAATAGAGGGTTCTGGGGAAAGGCTCCACTCTGGAATTTGAATGAGAATGGTGTGGCTCAGTCATTAGCACATTCCATTCAGTTTTGGGGCAAGAGCTGGAATTGTCTGGGCACACACAAGGAATATCAGTGTTTCCACAGCAGGAGGAGGAGGCAAGCTATAGTTTGAGGCTGGAATTTTCAAACTACCTCTATTTGAAAGCTGTTGATCAGCATCCTGGAAGAACAGAAGACAAAGAAGGAGCTGGTCTTGCATTTCAACTCACCCTAAAGAAAAAAATTGGGCCAGGGAAAGAAAAAGGAGTCAACAAATCCAGCCTTCTGTGAGGCAAAGTAAGGACATGAGTTTTGCACACAATGAGGCTGACAAGGCCATGAAGCACCTAATCAGCTTGTCAGCTGGGTTAGAGGAAAATTTGGAGCTTCTCTAAGCAGTAGAGATGTGCATGCATCTCTTAGGAAGAAGTTGCTCCCCACGAGGGTGGTGGAACACTGGCCCAGGTTGCCCAGGGAGGTGGTTGAGTTCCCATCCCTGGAGGCATTGCAGGTGAGGCTTGCCAGGGCTCTGGGCAAGCTGCTCTAGTTGGGGATGTCCCTGCCCACTGCAGGGGGGTTGGACTAGATGAGCTCCAGAGCTCCCTTCTAACCCAAACCATTATGGGATTCTAGGATTCTATTTTCACTTCCACTCATCTCTTTCTAAAGCTTTATCCTTTGTGGTATTTGTATTTGGTAAACACATCCTCTATTTTCCTTTCCCTTAACCTAGCTTGCACTCTCTAGAAGTGATAATATAATTGGAAAATTCAAATGTCTTTCAATCCTTGGAGTAGAAATCCTTAAAAGCAAGGTAGTGAACTGTCTTGTGAGGTGGACTGTATCCTCTCATGCTGCCTAGCTTTCCAATGAGATTTCATGGAATATTTCAAGTCTAACAGAATGTGCCTCTGTACAGAGCAGTTTAGCAGTTAGTAATTCAGCTGCTTGTTGACAATAAATGTTTTTCAGGACTAGTGTTCTTTGGGGAGTTGTCTTGTCTTGCAGTACAACAGTGATCAGTGTGCCTCAGCCACATGGAACCAAAGGAAGAGTGAAGCCAAATCAATCTGGAAAATACAAAGTCAGTTAGAAGGACAAATCTTCTATGCATGGGAAAGGGATTTGCACCGTGAGAAAAAGTATCCCAAAGGCAGAGTAGATCATGTCATACACAAAGTGCCTTTGTGCCTCTCAGCTTCCACTTGCTAGGACAGAAGCTTTTCTTCAAAATCTCTAGGATGCCATGGAGACTAAGACAACCTTCTTAGTCCCTGCCTTGCTGTTGCTGACAGAACACATCTCTAGGCTCACAGGGTATGGGATGTTTGGCATGCAGGAAGCTGGGGACTGAGGTGGCAAAGGGATGAAAACTTGCTTGTCTATAGCAGCCCAACTTCTACATGTAACTGGGTATGAATTTGCTGAACTGGTTTTAATTCATCTTCAAACCTTGGGGCTTGCTTATCATGAAGCACATGACCTCACAGAAAAGCCCCAGGGAATGGATTTATGCCTGGAATAGGAAAGAGGAGGCCACAAAGATGATTAAAGATTGGAGAACCTCCCCTATGAGGACAGGCTGAGGGAGTTGGGGTTGTTGAGNACACAAACACAGGCAAGTGTGAACTCTCTCTTCTATGCACCTGCAAAGTGCTAAGACAACTCCAAGAATCTCAGAGAGAATTTCACTTTATTTTTCTTTTCTTCTCCTCATTCCATACACTTCTCATGCCTTATGCTTCTTGTGATGTTCTCACTGAACACCAACACTGCTTCTATTGGGGTTGTGTCATCAGTTTGTACTTGTCTGGGGTTGAGTTATGCAGGTGACAGATGCTTGGTCTGTACCTGTGGTTCAGACAGGGCTGTTAGCCAAAGTGCAGGGTCTGACATACTGCACTCAATCCCACCTGGTGCCATTCTGGAGCAGGGAACTTTGGAGATATTGCCCTATTTCTCCATGGTCATTGACAAGTTTGAATTGCAGGGGGTGCTGACTACCATGTGCCATATTAAGGGAATGAAGGGACTTTCCCCTTCCAAGGTTCACATCCTGAAGAGTTTCTCCTAGACTAACTCCAGGCAGAGTTACCATCCTTGTTCTCTTCCTCTGGCTGTCAGAAGGATCCTGTGCTAGGGCTAGTCCTAGTAAAAAGAGGGAATGGTGTTGCTACCATCCCCAGCAAGGGGCTCACCAAGCCTTTGGGATGCTGCTTTGTACCTAGTGACCCAAGCAGGACCCAGGCTGACTTCTGATGAAGTCAGAGGTAGATCTGTGTCCTGAGTGCCCAAGGGGACACTGCAGTGCTGTATCATTCAGGATTGTTCACAGTGCAGGACAACTCAGGCCCCAGAAGCAGAACAATGGAGATTGGACTGAATTAAACACATTCTTTTGTCCAATTCTCCACCTTTGACAAATTTTCTGGATTGCATAATTGCACATTCCTGGTGGAGGTCCTATAAAATCTGCAGAAGAGGACAACAAACACCAGCTGCAGATCATTTATATTGGAGTGCAGTGTGTTTCTTTGTGAGAGTAAATGAAGGATAAGACACATTAAAAGGAAAATGTTCTCATTGACCTCAAAGGGTTGTTAACTCCTCTTAGTTTCCTTCTTGTAAGTAAGGTACTTGTTCCTCTCTCTGGAGACATTAATTGATGGTAATGCTGAAAGATAAAATAGAATAACTATGTTTTCAACACAGATGTTAACTCAAAAGTGGTCTCTTAAGGGCTAACACATTACTTGCAATTTTACTTTAAAATGACATTGTAAGGGGCTACCATTAATCTGCTTCATTTTTGAGCTGTGTGTACTAAATAAACGATACAAATTATTGTTCCTATTGATAACCACTGAATTACCAAGCAAATCCAAGCTCAAACTGCTGAGAGTGCATTTTAGACAGCACTTCAATTAATCCAGAAGGAGTTGATTCCCAAAAGCCACTTCTCCAGTCATTAAATAGTATCTACTTACTGTGGAATTTACTGCTCAAGGCAACTCATCTCTTGCAAACATCTGCTACCTAAAGGGAACTTCCAAGCAGGCTGCAGAGGGCCTGTTTGCAAAGGCCTGCAGTGAAAGGACAAGGGGCAATGGTTTTAAATTGGAGAGGAGTAGATTTAAACTGGACATTAGAAAGAAGTTCCTCCCCACGAGGGTGGTGGAACACTGGCCCAGGTTGCCCAGGGAGGTGGTTGAATTCCCATCCCTGGAGGCATTGCAGGTGAGGCTTGCCAGGGCTCTGGGCAAGCTGCTCTAGTTGGGGATGTCCCTGCCCAGTGCAGGGGGGTTGGACTAGATGAGCTCCAGAGGTCCCTTCCAACCCAAACCATTCTAGGATTCTAGGATTCAGAACACACACCTCTCGTGGACAAGCTAGAGAAGCATTGCTCTGGTTTAATGTTTTGAGGTCTTGATTTCTCAGTATCCCAGTATGTCAGGGGTTGGCAGGGCCCTAGAAAGATCATCTAGTGCAACCCCCCTGCCAGAGCAGGATCACCTAGACCAGCTCACACAGCAATGTGTCCAGGCAGCTCTCAACCAAAAGCTATCCACTGCTGTAGCAGACTTTGGATTAGGTTCTTGGCTGCTGGGAAAACTATACCTTCTCTGGAATAGTGAGCAGAATGTTCATACTGCTGCTTACATCTTGATAGGCTCCAGGGCAAGAGAAGGCTCAGGAATGGGAACAAAGCAATCTAACAAGTCCATCAGGGGCTGTTGTGTGTGACACAGAAATACCACAACAAGGAATCCTCTTTCACTCCTGGCCTTGTAAGGTTCAGGCTATTCTCCAACACTCTTGATTGCAAACCTAAGCTCGTGCAAAGATAAAACTTGGCTCCAGCAGCACCTATTACTCAAAGCTGTGTGGGAAAGTCCTTGCTGTTGTATCCCTGGGTCTGTTCCAGCCCCAGAAGCAGTACAGCTGGAGTCCTGATGTGCTTCATCTATCACTAAACACCCTGCTGGACATGAGGCTTTGGATGATCAGCAGAGCACATTACCTGCTCAGAGGTAAAGGAGAGCTGGCTCTGCTTGCCAAACAGAAATCTGTGTTTCTAGTGGATTTGACATGTAAACTTAGAGGTGTACATGCGATTTTTAGACCATAAACTCTGTGGGATGCTTCTTAACTTCTTCATTGTTAACAGAAAAAGGACACTGGCAAAAGAAAATGCTTATGGGCTCATCACATATGGAAAAAAAATAAACAAACTCTAATATCTTAAAAATGTTAATGGAGTTTTTTGTGTTAGTTTCATTACATACTGAAAACAGCTAGAATTTTGGTGGTTTACAGCATCAGTCTGAATACTCTGCATTGCTGTAAGGAGACCTAAACCAAATTGTTGCAGATAAATGGGAAAAGAAACTAAACCAGAGACAAGAGAGTGTTACAGACAGTAAGTGAGGATGTGGGTAAACAGGAACTAGAAATAAACTAATAAATATAGAGAGTGCTCTGTGGAGACAGAAAGCTGTGTTAGAACTAAAGAAACTTGTTAAATACAATCAAGGTAAGTCTCAGAGGAACAAAGTTAAGGAGTGTTCATCATCAGTTGAAGATATTTGGCTCAGTCCATCAGTCCAGGATGTGGATCCAAGTAATCATCTTGCTGTGTTGAACAGCAGGCATTTGCAGTTAATGAAGATAATGCTGAGACTCTTTATCCAGATACTATCATATGGTGTGTTTTTAAAATGCTGGCCACAAGGAAATGAATTGTTGCCTCAAAAGGATCCCTTAGTCTGTCATTCCACTTTGTACAAATAGGTTTAAACCAAATGCTCAAATGTCAAGGGGCCTTAGAA
This sequence comes from Bucco capensis, assembly GCA_013396975.1. Lineage (NCBI taxonomy): Eukaryota > Metazoa > Chordata > Aves > Piciformes > Bucconidae > Bucco > Bucco capensis. Next base: position 31,375 of record VWZO01010876.1, read on the forward strand.
GAACTTTTAGTAGAAATTTCATGCCAATCTCTTGCATCTCCTTGGAAATCTGAAGTCCCAGGAGCTTTTCAGGCTTCAGGTCCCCTGGAGATTGAACATTGGCTGATTCCAGAAGAAATAATACTTGAATACTTGCACATATTCAGTCCAAGATCAGATAGCAAATGATTCCAGGCTAATCTTAATGACAAAAGGAGGTGTGTCAGTACAATTGCTGTATAGAAGAGGGAAGTTCCATTTGGCACATCTTCCAGTAACTGGAGCTCTGGCTCTACAGACTCTTCTGCACACACATATCCTTTTCCCATTGCTCTCCTCCTGCAGCCAGCAGGACAACCCTTGGATAAAGGCAGGCATGGTTATACTTCTATGGGCTCAGGCTTAATTCCCATCATGTCATTAGTTCTGAATATGTCAGAGGTCACTGTGAAAAATTCCTGCCTGCTGCAGGGCTTGTGCTCAGCACAGAGGGAATCACAAACTCCTCTGTAGCCCAGGGGTTACATCCTTTCCAAGGAAACAGAAAACCATGGTGAGAGACAGCCAAGAAGCTGCCTAGAGCAAAACTGAAACCAAAATTGTTTTTTGGAGATGAAGTAAGAAAAAAAGGCTGAGCAGGAATGCTTGCCTGCTCCAAACACTAGGGCAGCTGGTTTGGTATTCTTGTTTTGGATTGGGGATCCACAGCACAATCTTATTTTCATTGGCAGTGAAGGTCTTACCCAGCACAGATAATTCTTGGCTTGGATTAAGCTACCAAAACCTCAGCAGTCTGTCAGTGAACTCAAGCAGCTGCATTTCCTTTAAGAGAGAATTACCTGAAGATTAACTGACAACACTGAGCTGTTCCAAGTCAGTTCCTTTTATTATTAGACCATTTAACTCTTGTTTTTCTCTGTCATGCTGGGCTTTTGTTCCAGTTTGTACACTTTCCCAGAAATGCAGCAAATCATGTGCAACTTGTAATAGAATGGAAGCCTGCAAACATTATTAGAAGTCCTTCAGAAGGCAGTGAAAAGAGTATTCTGTTCCTTCACACTCTGCAATTACAGAGCCAGACAATGTACATCACAGACACTTTTCCTGCCTCTTTTACTCTAACCTACACAGCTCTGAAACTGGAGTGAAAGAGCAAGGTAAAAATTAATTAGTTTGGGCCAGATTTTGTGTGTGTTCATGAGGCAGGATTGCAAGCAAGGAGTTTCCAAAGTAAAGAGGCAGAGAGTACCTGGGGTTTGGTGTAAGAAATCCAAGGAACAGCTTTAGTTTGGTCCTGAAAACTAATACACTACCAAGGTAACGTGAGTCAGGTGGAGTAATGACATTATTGTCATTGTTGTTATTATTGTTATTATTATATCTTCTAAGCTAGTATTAATATTTCTGTTTGTAAATATTTGCAAGGTGCCCCAAAGCCTACTCAGGTAAGCTATACATGGTCCCCACAACATTCTACTGGCCAAGTTAGGGAGCTATGGATTGGATGGGTGGACTGTTCAGTGGATAAGGAACTGGCTGGCTGG
>VWZO01010876.1:33131-66526 GCA_013396975.1 Bucco capensis
GATTCTATGATGATAACAGATGCACCACTTCCTCAGGAAGCCCAAAGCTAGCCACACTAACCTTTCTGTTTGATGACCCTTGCTCTGGCTGCAAAGGTAGAGCTGTGGCTCTTCTTATTTGCTGACAGAGTATTTCTTTGCTTTGTTCACACGCCCAGGATTTTATGGCTTGTCTTAACTCATTTTTCCTGCTCTATTCTGGAGCCTGGAGGCTGGAGAAGAGTAAAATAAAGGATGGAAAGTTACTTATCTTGATTATCCTGCACATTTGAAAGTGTTTTGATATTCTGGTGCACATTTATGGCATGAATGAACTCCCCTTTTTTCATGATCAAAGCATTTTTAGTTTTGACAAATGTGGTGCTGAGCAGAACCTGAGCTTAGGTTAAACCTCTCATATCCAGGACACAGCCTGACTATCTTTCCTCCAAATTCCAGCTTGGTGTAACTTGTTAAGAAGTTGTCAGTAGTTCATTTTTTCCTCCTTTTTAAATGATGACATGATGAATAACCAGAACCTGCTCTTTGTGTTAATTACCAGTAGCAGCTTTACAATGAGCAGCCCTAGATAGACATTAAAAGACATGAGGTAATAAATAATTATTCATCATTCTTCTTGCAGGCTTTGCAGCAGCTGTTTGCTCCAGCAGAAGAGGGGCTGAGTACCAAAGGGATGCAATAACTAAGCACAAATCTGCACTCCAAGAAAAGCTCAAATTAACAGGAAAACAGAAGCAGCTCAATGAACTGAAATGAAAAAGAAAATTAAAAAGCTAAAAGAGAAGAATCCACCTAATTAATGTATGCTTAGCTTCAGTATCCAAGTATTATTATCATTTCCTCCAGTGCTGGTTGTGCCCTGTGTTTATTGTGCGTTTTGTCTAATTGGAATGATGGGAAGGGAGCCTGGCCAGCAGGAGATGGAATTGCTTACCCTGGCCAGCAGTTCTGCCTGAGGATCCCAATGCAAAAGAAGGATCGAGCCTAATGGAAAACCACAGGACTCCTCACATCACCTTCCTCCTGAGGTGAAAGCAGGAGCACGATAATGTACCTGGGGATGCTGGCAGGGAGTTCCCTGCAGAGCTCCTTCCCAAGGCCAAGTGCTAGAAACAGCACAACAGCCCTGCCCTCCCTTCCCTCCTCCTGCCTCCCACCTGCTTCTCAGGCTTTGATCTCCACCCCTGCTGCAACTCCCCTAGTTCCTAACACAGGAGTGAACTGTCATACTCACAAGTTTGTCATGAGATGGAGCAAATAAATGCCTTCATCTAGTTAGAGATTTATCACAGTATCACAGAATGTTAAGGGTTGGAAGGGACCTAGAAAGATCATCGAGTGCAACCCCCCTGCCAGAGCAGGATCACCTAGACCAGCTCACACAGCAATGTGTCCAGGCAGCTCTGCAATATCTCCAGACAAGGAGACTCCACAGCCTCCTGGGCAGCCTGGGCCAGTGCTCTGGCACCCTCACTGCAAACAAGTTCCTCCTCAGCTTAATACTAAACCTCCTGTGGTCCAACTTGCTCCCATTCCCTCTTGCCCTGGATGCCATTGAGCAGAGTCTGGCTCTCTCCTCCTCACACTCACCCTTCACATATTTCTAAGCATTGCTGAGGTCTCCTCTCAGTCTCCTCTTGTCCAGGCTGAAGAGACCCAGCTCTCTCAGCCTGTCCTCCTAGGGCACATGCTCCACTCCTTTCAGGATCTTGCTGGCCCTGTGCTGGACTCTCTCCAGCAGCTCCCTATCCTTCTGGAGCTGAGGGGCCCACAACTGGACACAGGATTCCAGGTGAGGCCTCCCCAGGGCAGAGGAGAGGGGAGAAGAACCTCTCTGGCTCTGCTGGCCACGCTCCTCTTAATGCATCCTAGGATGCCATTGGCCTCTTGGCCACAAGGGCACATTGCTGCCTCATGGGCATCCTCCTAGCCACCAGCACTCCTAGAGCTTTTTCCCCAGGGCTGTTCTCCAACAGATCAGTTCCCAGTCTGTACTGATCCATGGGCTTGTTCTTTCCCAGATGCAGTACTTTACACTTCCCCTTGTTAAATTTCATTAAGTTTCTCCCTGCCCATGTCTCTAGCCTGTCCAGGTCACTCTGGATGGCAGCACAGCTCCTGGTGTGCCAGCCACTGCTCCAAGCTTGGGATCATCTGCAAACTTGCTGAGGGAACACTCTACCCCTTCATCCAGATCATTGATGAATATATTGAACAGTCCTGGCCCCAGCACTGACCCCTGGGGCACACCACTAGTCACAGGTCTCCAGTTAGACTCTGCTCCACTGACCACAACTCTCTGGGCTCTGTCCTTCAGCCAGTTCCCAATCCATCTCACAGCACAGTCTCCCAATCCATACTTCTGAAGTTTGGCAATGAGGATACCATGGGAGACAGTATGGAAAGCTTTGCTCAAGTCAAGAAAAAACAAATCAACTGCCTTCCCCTCATCTATCCACTTAGTTATGCCATCATTCTTCATGGGGAGTTTGCTGTCTTTAAAAGGAAAAAAAAACCCAGAAGTAATGCCACTCTGAGAAAATGAACTTGTGCTTTCAACTACAAATGAACTGAATTAACTATTCCAAGCTGCAACAGCAATCCTGGCACTGCCCAGGCAACCTGAGCAAATGCAGAAAGGTAGGAAGAGAGTTCCCAGCTCAGCTGGAATCAGTTTGCTCCCATCTCTGGCATTCAGGACTCCAGAAGGGATGGTGCTCTTTTGCTCCATTCCTGTGCAGATAGCAGGTAACTGAGTTGTGGTGAGGAGGAGGCAAGGCTATTTTCCTTTAGGCTATCTGATTTGCAGAGGGAAGCTGTTTCTCATTTTTTGTTGTTGTTTCTGTCTATCTGAGGTGTATATTTCTCACTGATAATTCAATATGTTAGCAGAAATCCGTTCAAGAAGATGTATTTGAGTTATCCAAGAAATAACTCAAAAAAAAGCTTGCAGAAATACTGTGTTCTGCAAGTTAACTGTGATTTTCAGGTAGCTTTCCCAATGTTTACACATCTAAAGGGTTAGTGGGAAAATGTCCTGCCAGTCATTGCTGCTGTAGCAATGTTGTATGAACAAAAAGGAAAATGTCTACTAATTTTGTTTTTCTTTTCCAGTCTCTGTAATCTGCAGTGAAGCATGCACTGAATTTCTGCCTCTGGTGATGTAATATTCCATTTTCCATTACAATATGCTCTGCAAGAGGCAGAATACAAATAACATGATAAGAAATATTTACTCATCATTTTATTCCATTTTTTCTGTTCCTTTCCAGGGTGGTAAAACACAGGCTACCAGCCAGTGTCTCTTATTTCTGAGCTGATGATAAGGGATGGTAAAGAGATGGAGGAGCAGGGACCTGTTCATTTAGATGGCTTAAATTACAGCTTAACAGGCTAATTCCACACTAACCCAATTTTATATTCTTTAACTTCTGTATTACTGAGCCTACTCCCACACAGATTCTCTTGCTATTCAATATTCAGAAAGTGTATCTCTGCTTTATCCTTTGGGGACTAAATAATATTCATAACCTCTCTGTAAGACTCCCCTAGCTGCTGATTCCTCCTTCCCACCTAACCAGCAGCCACTCAGAGGTGTAAAGAGCAGGAAAGGCAATACCCTGGCTGCAGTGTGGGAGTGTTTGCTAGGCTGAGCTGTGGAAATCCTCTTCACACTGCATCCTTTCAGCCTACACTGAGCAAAAGGACCAGGAAAGAAACCTGTCCTGGCACAGGAATTTGAGACTCAACCTAAGAGACATCCTTCATGACAGATGTCCAAGTCAAGATATTTTAAGTTGTCATCATCATGGCTAGTCTTGGTGAACAAAGCCCCAGGGAGGGCTCCATCCATGCTCCTCCTCAGCGCCTTTTCCAAGCGCTGATAAAAAGAGGATAGCAGATAGCACCCTCGAGCCTGCACTAGGGATTTTTTTAGGTGAGACACAGCATGTGCAGAGCTGGACCCACCCTTTAGTCCTAAGGTTCATCTGCCAGGGCCTAGCAAGCTTGGACGCTGGCAGCCAAGTCCTTAGGATGAAGGTTTAACCTCTTAGCTGGAAGGCCTTCCAGGGCTAAACGAGCTCCATCTGCCCGGGTTTGGAATCAGAGTTGTCCTTCTCCTAGGATGACTGCCAGAAGGCTAATGAGCTCATCCTACCCATCCAAGGATTCTAGGAACATGGGTATCACTGCCCACCCTTTCCCGTGGGCAATGAGTTTAATGCTCCCTCTGCTGTGGGCACAGTTATGGCACCAGGGGCCACAGGAGACCACAAGGGATTNCTGTGTCTCACCTAAAAAAATCCCTAGTGCAGGCTCGAGGGTGCTATCTGCTATCCTCTTTTTCTCAGCGCGCTTGGAAAAGGCGCTGAGGAGGAGCATGGATGGAGCCCTCCCTGGAGCTTCGTTTGCAAGCCTAGCCATACATACATACAATAACAGGGGTTGAACAGATTGAGATAAGAGTCTCTGCTGGACCCCATCTTCAGGGGAGATGCCTAGCAAGGAGCACATGAAGAAGGCAATGGTGCAGTGGTATTCTCCTGTAGCACCGTCCCATGCTGATGTTCACCTCTCCAAAGGGTGCTGGCTCTGTCCCTGCTTGGCTCTGGGCACTGAGAGTGCTGCATGCTCTTGAGAAACTTTAGGAGCTGAACAAGCTGTGCTGCAGGACCCTGTCCCTCTCAAAGCTCAGGGAGTGACTGAGCTGCCTGGTAGGTTACTTTTGTGTTGTGGCATTTTTTTCTCGTATAAATCTAATGTAACTTCATGACAATAGGAGATGTTAGTTTACAAACCCAAGGCTTTTGAGGATGTCCTGGCCAGGATGCATCCTCTTTTTAGACTTTGGGAGGATCTATCTAAAATATGAGCTTGATTGTTTTAGGTGCTTTTCCCAAAGGAGATACTGACTTTTAAACTTTGAGGATCAGCTTGTTATGGCCCAAGGTCATTAAAGTCACCCCATGTGTGTTTTCCAATAGGTTCAGATTCACTACAATAACACCAGATCCATCAGAATTCCTACAGATTGCCTCACAGTCTTACTGCTTCTGAGTATCTCAACTGTTGAATCTTTCAAAAGTTAAATAAAATAGAACTCAATTAATTAAATGGAACCCAAAGTTATTTTCCTTTCCTTTCTAAAAGATTGAATGGCAAATCCACATTTCTGTCCTATGCTATTATTTTAACTCAGATAGTTGCTCTCTCCTCTGAGAACTTCTCTAATCTTCTGGTTATTAGTTCACTGGTAACTGCGCTCATAAATTTTCAAGATATCAAAAAATAGAATGCATTCACTTTTTTTTTTTTTCCTTACATACTGAATTAATTTAGGTCACCAAGAACCTTCCTTACAGTCATTTTTAGTTCTATTTGCATATCTTTTAGCTTCCTCTAGTGCCTGGAAATCTACAGGAGCTAATAAAAGAGCTATGTGAACAGAAATCAGCCGTGTGGGTTTATGCTCATACATTGACCTAGAGTTTCCCAATAAACTAGGGGAAGGTGGGAGGTGATTCTCTCCTTGCTGGATGTTGTAGCTCACCTGAAAAGAACGATGGGTTTAAGTCATGCAGGTTAAATCCCAGTGAAACCTTACTGAAGTTTATATTAGAGGTGCAGTGTTTGCTGCATCACTTTTGTATTGGTTAGGTATTGCCTTTTTCCTTCACTTGAGAGGATTTCTGAGACTCATCAACCTTTCAGAGCAAGCCTTATTCCAAACATTCCTTCATCTTAGAGGTTGATTTAATTCAGTATTCTCTACAGCAAATAAAGCAATTGTTCAATTTGAACAGAACCTTAGGCCATCCTGCAGCAAAACCTTTACAGGTGGTTCAGAGAAAGCACTGCAAGAGAGAAAGGGAAATACAGCAAAATGAAAATACCTTTGAATGTTCAAAAGAAGAACCAATTAGTGAAGGAAGTCAGCATCAGAGAGATGAAAGCACTGAGAGTGATTCATCTAGTGGTTGAGCCAGTTTTATACCATGACAGAGTAGGGTGAGTGTAGCTGGGATCCTCAGCTAGTAGTTTCATTGTAGTTTAATGATACACCTTAATCCTCACAAGTGTGTCTAGCTGGAACTATTTCCCATTAAGCTTGGAAGAGAGAAATAATGTACTTATTTCCATATAAAGTGTACCTATAAAATTTGAACAAATTTGAGAGTTTCTTGACACAAAGTCAAGTTTTTTTATTTCATAGTAACTCATTAATTTAATACCACTCAGTCTGGGATAATACATTTTTCCTCAATTCTAGGACTTTTTTTTTTTACCAGCAAATAGCAAAATAGCTGGGTTTATGTTCAGGTAGCTCAACCCCCATACCAATTAGAAGGTACAAGGATATTAGTAATCAAACCAAAACAAAAATACAGTGCACTTTTTGTAAGTATCTCCGACCAAAATCTCAACAAACTCCAGAAGTTTAGAGTTAGAATTAAAGCTCAAAGCAATTAAAGAAATCTATAGTGTGGAAATAAGAGTTTGAATCAATCAGTTAACTGCCCTTCAAAAAAAACTACTCTGAAGTCAGACCAAAAGTCAAGCATCCATTTAACAATCAATTCCTAAAAGTTTCCACCATCTGAACTGGACTAATCTGCCTATTTTTTAGCTCAGCTCCCATGACAAGCAAGGTTATTATGATTGCACTGTGCTTCTGTGCCACTAAGTTTGTCTTTCCTTTAGAGTCTGCTGGGCAGTTTGAAGCCAATTTAACTGGGACTGAGCTAGCTGAATTCCACAAATTTTATGGAAGTAGGAACTAAGCCAGAGAAGGAAAAGCTTCCAAAAGCTTCTTTAATTACCCCAGCTGCAGGAGAAGCTGTAGGATCAGTTTGTGCTCTTCTAGGCACCAGAAGTGTTGATAGGAGATAGACTTCTTCCAACAGTTTCTGTTGTCAGTGGAGCTTCAGCTGGAGCTCCCATGGCAGTGCCCAAAGCCACCAGTTTGTTACCTCTGGGTCACTGGTTCTTGATAGTGCTACTGTGGGGTCTGTGAGGTGGGTTTGCTCTATGGGAAATGCTAGGGAAGTTCAACCTCTCCTCTGTTTGAATACGTCTGTGTTCTGTAAAAAAGCAGGATTATTTAGCCTTCTTTGGCTCCAGGAGAGCAATGCTTGGGCAGGAAGCTGAGTGTCCTTCCTGGAAAGGAGGACCTGAACCTGTCCTCCTATTACACTAACCACCAACCAACTCTTCATTTTTGGGTTGTTTAAATCCCTTCAAGGACTGCAGGTTTCTTCAGTACTGTCTGCAAACGTTCAGCACTTCTCAGTGTAGAAAAGAAGACATAGAACATCAACTAAATAAATGCTGGTATTAGTATCTGTCAAAAATATTCTTGGCTGAGTAATCAGCAGGGATGTTATATTTGCTGACATGTAATATATGAACAAATGTAGTAGGAACAAGTTACTATTCTAATTAAGATAGTTAAGAAATGCCCCTTTGCTCAGCTTTGGGGAGGCCTCACCTCCAGTACTGCATCCAGTTTTGGGCCCCTCACTCCAAGAGGGACATGGAGGTGCTGGAGAGGGGACAGAGGCTCCCAAGCTGCTAAAGGGCTTAGAACATAAGCCTGAGGAGGAAAGACTGAGGGATCTGGGTCTGTTTAGCCTGAAAAAGAGGAGATTGAGGGGACACCTCATGGCTCTCTATAACTACCTGAAGGGAGGTTGTAGAGAGGCAGGGACTGCTCTGTTCTCCCTGGTGGAGAGTGATAGGACAAGGGGAAATGGATGGAAACTGTGCCAGGGGAGGTTCAGGCTGAACATTAGGAGGAATTTCTTTGCTGCAAGGGTTGTGAGCCATTGGAACAGGCTGCCCAGGGAGGTGCTTGAGTCCCCATCCCTGGAGGTGTTTAAGAGACAGGTAAATGTTGCATTGGGAGGCATCATTTAGCAGGTTGCTAGGGCTAGGACAAAGGTTGCACTAATGATCTTCAAGGTCTCTTCCAGCTGGAACTGTTCTATGATTCTATGAAATTAACTATCTCTTTGAAATAAGTAGCCCTTCACAGAGGTTATTTGAGCAAAATATCAGCTGGCCATTTCCAACCTGTTAGTTGTTCATAACTTAGGAAGCAGCAAGCATACCCCAGCCCTCCAAAGCCTTGTTCAAGCCTGCCTGCAGAGAATGCATGCAAGCACAGCTCACTTGATGCTTCAGAGGCTTTCAGTGAGGGCTTCTCAAGGTCCATGCTAGTTCTCTGCTCTCAGTGAGGAGGATTCAAGAGTACAACCCCAGATTTTAAAATGTACCAACTCACTGGCATGTTAAAATAATAAGGGTTTTATTCTTGTCTTCCCAGTTCTGTGGCACAATTTTACAGAGATTCACATAAAACATGATAAGGTAATTTACTCTTGGGAAAAAAAAAAAAAGGGACAGAAATGAAAACCATTCTTGTAATTGACTAACAACCTTGTGTGAGCAATAGTGCTTGAATGGAGGCTGAGAGCTCTGCTGCTGCTGGCTCTTAAATAAGAAATACCGTTTTGATTTGTTTTCCCTTTTAGCTGCAGTGCTGGAGAACTGTAATGCAGTAAGTGTGTGCTGTTGTACCATCTGTGACCTCAGTGGAAAGGGAGGAAATGGGCTTTTGCTGTCAGCTTCTTGTCCTGCTACGGGCTGGAGTTTCACTCCAAGATTACTTCCAGTCTAGTTGCATTTGACCCAGCAGCTTTGCAGTGCTACTGTCAGTCAGCATACCTGGAGGCCCAGGGAGAACTAAGTATCAGCTTGTGCTCAGGTGTCAAAACTAGGGCTAGTTTACTAGCAAAATACATGCAAACTGCTGGTGTCCACATGGTTACATCTTAAAATCACAGAACTGCCTATGTTTGGGCAGCTTAAGGGATGGTTTTAATTACCTTCTCCCCTCAATGGGGATAAATGCAGTGCTCAACAGGTCGTTGTTGTCGTGGCTAGGCTTTGTGAACGNACAGGTAAAGTTTTGTGTTTGGGTCATGACAAAGCAAAGTATCTAGATCTGTGTGCTTGCTTTTGCATACTTGACCCCAGTTTTTCTTCAATGTGAGAGGGCACTTGGCATTGCAGAATGAAAACCTGCAAGCCCCTTTTTCTCTGGTGTTTTGTTAACACCTGAAAGTACACAGAAGCTGCACCTCCAGTAACTGGGGGCAGAGTTTTATTGCCCCAATATCAGTATTTTCTATGCACAATGAAGTGAAGATATGACTTTCCTGTCTCTAAAGTGATACCTGGAGCTAGTTGCAGTAGCAGTGCTTGCAGCCTCAGTGCTGTACAGTTCCAAGCACACCTTTCAGAATGATCAGCAGCATCAGGTTGGGGCTTGTGTACCCAGGAGAGCTGAAAAGATAGAACACTTTGCAAGTAGCAAGCTTTGCATTATGCATAGCCATTACTCTCCCAACTGGAAAAAAGTCAATGTGTGAGTTACAGCACCAGGCTGTGTGTGCACTGACCTCAGTTCTCTCTTTCCAATTATTTTTTATGTAATAAATCAAAGCCAGGTACCTTCAGTGAGCAAGCTGTTTCATTTTTCACAGTGCAACCTTTCCCTTCCTGCTCAGAAAAGTCTAAGCCATCAGGACCTCCACAGCTATGTGCTGACTCACATCTGTATTGAAAAGCTGAAGGTTCATGTCTCTTTCCAGCCAAAATAATTCTAAAAAGGAAATGATCAGTAGAATTTTACCACTCTTCCACGAAATAAAAAAGGAGCCAATGCAAGATCCACCTCCTCACATAGTCCTGTGACTTCCCTGTGATTCACATTCCCTGGGATTATACATCTTTCCCCTCAAAATGGATCTTATTTCCTGTATTTTAAGATACTCCTGAACAGTATCCTTCCTTTGCCTGGATGCTCAGCTGGAAGTTGTTGGTTATTGAAGAGCATGAATCAATTATTTCTAGGTTTCTGGTAGGTCATGATTTTCTTCTCGAGTTTATACATTTGTTTTTGCTAGTGACTGAGCAGATCAGCAGCAGGCAGCAGTGCACACAGGGCCATGTGAGCCCTGAACCTCAAAGGGACTGCTAGCTGAACACAGCTCTGCTCCCTCCAATTACATCCAGGGGATTCATTTTCAGCTGGAGAAGTGTGGTAGGTGTGGGGCTTGTTGTGTGCCAGTCCACTCTCCTACACATCAAGCAGTGAGGCCAGCTCTGCTGCCAGGCCTTCTGCAATCCTCACATACCCTAGCAGCAAGCTAGTAGAAAATACCTCTTGTCCTGCAGCTGGCACAGGAAATGTGCTCCAGGGTTCAGCATTGTGCTGCTTCTGCAAGTTGCATCCTCAAAGGCAAAGGTGTTCCCCTTCCCCACAGGTCTGGATGGTATCCATCTTATGGAGGTCATGCAGGTCACTTCTCCTCAGCTGAGATTTGGGAGGCATAGAGGAATCTGGTTTCAGACAAACCTCCAGTATGGCTTGGTGACCAAGGGTATGAAGGATCCCTTGTACATCCTGCTGTGGGGTATGAAGAAGAGCAATGTGAAGCCCTGCAGAGGTTTCATTAGCCACATGCTTGTCCTACATGGCAGCATCTCTGCAGGACTCTGCAGCCTCCTCAGGCTCCCAGGACTCCTGCCTATGGTGATCAGCACAGGAGGTTTTGCTCCTGATTTTCTGAACACAGTTCTATCTCCAGTGTAAACACTACAATGTCAGATGAATGTCAGGACTTTGCTCTTCACCTCTTAAAACATCTGTGAATCTTACAAAAGCTTCTGGCTACATTTTTAATGTGCATCCCATCTAGAATGATCCATTTGGATGAAAACCAGCTGAAACACCTCATTCTGTGCAACTGCCAAAACTCTTCATGTACATCACATTAGTCAACACAGAAGGAAGGAGGTATTTTTATAAGGAAAATGCCACCAAAACCTTTTCTCAAATATTTAAAGCATTTTTAGCAGCTCACATTTTTAAAAGCTTTATTCAGCTGGTTCACACTGCAACTAAACATAATGCTGTGCACACATCCCAGAGCTCTGATTTTATTAGCTCCTTTGCACAGACAGAGGAGAATTAGCACCCATTGTGCCATAAATCCATCTTTCTACATGCAGTTGGGTTGTTATGCAGCACACTGACTGCACCAACAGCTGTGCAGTGTGTGCAGCTCAGGTAGTGCAGGACCAGAGCACAGAGGCACCTAGCCCAGGAGGTGGAAGGAGAAGTGGGAAAATGCATGGCCATTGACAGAAGCACTGGGGGCTGCTTTCTCTCCTGGTACTGAATGGTCAGGGTTCAGGAATGCTGGAAATGCTGCAGGTAACTGCCTGGCCCTGTACTTCTATTGTAAGAACCCCTGGGAGGTGTGACTGATGTAGGAATGGTCAAAGCTGAGTAGAGAAGATCAGACTTTGTTCATTGTGCTAAAGTGAAACAGGTGCTGCCAGCAAGGCTCAAAGACTAATCCTTTTTCCTGCCCTCACAGCCTAGAGCAGATCACTCTGCTGTAGCCTGTCTTCTTCTCATTCCATTCTTCCTCTTCTCTTCTTCTGTCTCTTATCATAGAATCCTAGACTGGTTTGGGTTGGAAGNTTCTCCAGGCTGAACAATCCCTCTTGTAGCTACCCAACAGATCAAATCACTTTGATACCCTTCCAGAGTAGCCATTCACACGGTAAGTAGACTTACTCTAGACTTACACCAGGAGGAGTAAACCCCCTCAACACTTCCCTCTGCCCTCCCAGCTGGGTAGCTCCAGAGGCTGGCAGATGAGAGGCACTATTTGTAATGCCTCATTCAAACTGCAGTGTGGTAGAAGTGGCAAATAATCACCACAGGAGACAACAGACAGTGCCACTCTTCCAATTTAATCAACTCCCTCAAAAAAACCTCTTTGTGTTGATTGTAATAATTATTTGCGCTAGTACAGCCTATAGACTTTTCATTTTAAAAGTTTGCTGTTAATCAATCAAAGAACAAATTTGTTGTGTGCCTACCTCTGTGGATTTTAATGGACTAAAGGATCTACTCAGTAGGGTGTAAAAAGTGATTTGGAGAAGAAGTTTTTTAATTACTTCAATAAAAAAGCATATATAAATTATAGGCTGAGAACATTATTAATGAGGCTGGCAAATCAAGCACTACAATATTAACTTTGCCTGGGTAGCCTTAATAGAGAACAAAGACCTTTTTTTATGAAATTGGGGCTAAAATAGACTTTTTTTCCTTTAAGTGGCATAAGATGTGTATGAACACTAAGGCTAGCACAGCAGTCAAGTCCCTGCGCTGAGATAGACAGACACTACATGCTTCAAAGTATCAGAAAATGCAATTTTAATATGGGATATGGCATATCTCATTCCCAGCTTTGTTCCAAGAAATATAATTTAGGCTGATTTGGGAAAAAAACCCAAACCACTCAAAAATATAATCAGCCAGAGGAAAGCATTCTGTGTGAGAACATGGAATTTTGGCAGAGAAACAAGGAAGCAGAAGCCCACCATTAGACTGAAGTGTGGGACAACATTAAGTATGGGATGTTCCAAAGAGCATCTAAACAAAAGTAGTGATGCCATTAGTTAAATGTTTTTCAAATGAAAGAAAAATAAAATGGTCAACCCCCCTCTGAGACAGAAGGTGGAATGTGGAGGAAGGAATGGTCCTTCCCATTCAACCTCCAAGCACTGGAGTGCTCTGTGATGTCCAAGCTGTTGGAGGAGAAAGCAAGCTCAGAGCCAGATGGGGAACAGGTTAAAAGGGAGCCTAAAGACTTCCTGATCAGAGGAGTACCCAACTAAAGTGAACAGCCCTTATTTCCATGCTACAGAGGGGAAAGGAGACAGAAATGACTGCTGGCTGAAGCCTCCAGTAATGACAGCTTGGGATATTCAGCTCAGTTGCCTTCACAGAAGATCTGTGTGGAGAAACATTCAATTTCTCCCCTGGGATAAAACAGCTTCCAGAAATCAGATCAGGAGATTTTTGCATAAATCCTTTCTTTTGCAGATTATGAAAGCAGTGTGCAGAGTATGTGTTTGCACTGCTAGCAACCTTGTCCCATGCTGGGCCAAGCACATAGGCTTGGTGGAAACCTGCTGAGAAAATCCTGAAGAAACCCTGGTGCCCTAATGATGGCAGAACTTGTGCCAGGAAACAGACAAGATGTATCCCCTCCTGACTTTCCCACTTGGCTGGATGGCCTCCTTTTATTTTTGTGGATGCTGAGATGAAGAATCAGACCCAGAGCCATTCAGGATCTCCAGGAAGAAAATAAATGTACAGGGTTCTCTTGCCAGAGCTGCTTTTATCCCTAAGAAGACTCTTAGGAGGGAAACAAACCCAAGAGCTCCCAGGCAAGCCTCAGAGGATGTTAATTATGATTGCTCTAAATACAGCATATTTCTAGCCTGGTGAGAGGTTTTGTTCTTTTCACCTTTATTTCAAAGGGAATAAAAAGGCTGAGGAAGGGCATAGCCTGTCCCTGACCTCCACTGACCCAGACACCTGCCTGGAGGAAGAGTCTCCATGTGAAGCAGAGAGAGCTCTGAGGGAAGAAGGGAGGAGAGAAGGCTTGCAGAGGCACAAATGCCCTTTGTCCACATAAAACCAGAAAGATAACTAGCTGTGAACTGCTCTTTTAGCAAACCTGACTTTCTTTTTCACAAATATGGTGCTTTCTCACAGAGATCAGGACATGAGAGATCCTCACTCCACCATCTGCTCTTGGATGCCAAGCTTTCAACCAAAAGCTTATCTCTGTTTTGGTGAAAGATGATCACCAAATAGATATTTTTTGTTGTAATGGTGTGTGAGCCTCTTGACACAAAGGTGCAGCTTCCTTCCAGAAGCCTCCTCTTGTCTTTTTCTCCAGCCTGAAATTATCATTCTGCTACAGAAAGTTAAGGTTTTGCCTCTCTTGCCATAAAAATTCCACCCACTTTAATAGAAGACAAACATTTCTTTTTCCTCTTTCTAGTCCCCATTTAGACTTGTCATGTGGTTTACTGGAAAATAGAGAAATAACTGTATTTTCACTCTGTTGCAGATAGAGAATTAAGGCAGAAGAGGACTAACCATCACAGACTGAGTGGAGGCCAGCCCAGAGGCCCCAGGGTCAACAGTATGGTTCATGAAGCTGCCTGAGGAGCTGTGCTCAAGCTGCTGCACAAGAGTGAGGGAGAGGTGCTCGGAGAGTCCAAACACTCATGCTGTGAGTGTCTATAGACCCAGAGCTAACTCTCACCAGCACCCAAACTGGCTCTGCTTAGCAGTCCAGGTGAGCCTGGATGAAGGATCCAGGTGACATGTGGCTACATAATGCCTTCAATACCAGGTGCAGCATAGTCCTGACTGAGGCACAGTCTGAAAATCCCTTGTGGTCTCCTGTGNTACATATACATAGTCCTGACTGTCTGTATGTCAAACACGGGCTGTGGGATGTGCCCTGGAAGATGTAGGAGGGAGAGAGCCCATTTGTGACAGATCCTGGCTCCCTTCTCTCTTCCCAGGTGAGCATGGCTGGGCTGCACATGCCTGAATCTACCTTCTCTCCTCCTTCCCATAAGAATGTTTTTCTCCTCTGCTCCCCTGTCCCCCTGCTCCTCCAGACAAGGGAGCAGAAGGGCAGAGCTGGCAGCAGCAGCTCCTGCCAGAGGGATGTTTGGGGAGGGCTGCCACCTTAGTGCTGGGGAAATGCAGAGAAGGAGGTGGCTGGCAAGGCAAGGGAAGAGGGCTGCAGGGACAGATGGCTGTGGAGCTTTGCCTGGGTGGGGAATGGTGTGTGGGAGGTTGCACAACTTGGAGCTGCTCCCCCCTCAAACAGTTCAGGCTGGATTACTCCTGTGGGTACTTACACAAGGATAATAATCTCCTTCCCTATACAGTTATGACAGCAGAGGGTGGCCACACAGCCACTGACCTCCCGACATGCTGTATCTCCTCTTTCTACACTTTGGTTTTGATTTGGGGTTTTTCTGGATGCAGCACTCCTCTCTGATTATTCTGGAAGCACTTGGGAGATTGGTAACAGCACTAATGTCTGCTAGGTTTGGCTGGGAAAACTCTGCTTAACAAAAAACCGTGAGGTTTTCAAACTTATTTTTGTTCTGTGTTGGACTAAAATCAAAGCCTTCCAAAAACTGTCTTGGAAAATGAGCAGAGCAATCCATTAGGGATCCAGAGAGAGGTAGGAGGTCCTAGTTTGGAGCTGAGCACAACAGGATTATGGGTCTGAGTCTCTCCTCCCCTAACAGTGGGCCTAATGCAGGGACTATTTGGAGGTATTGCTCCTTTGTTCTGATTCAGATTAGAAATTCCATTCTGGACCTTATTACTGAAAATCAATATGTTTTCATTAGAAAAAATTCACTGCAATATAGTTGTATTTGCTTTTGAAAGTCTCTGGGTCAGCCTGAAATTGAGGCCATGCCACAGAAATTAAGTGCACAGATTCACAGCATTCATTTCATTTTTCTCCTAAGTATGTGTTAGGCTCCATCACTTGACTTGATGTTTATTTTTTTTTACTTTTAAAATGTGCCATTTACAAAATAACAATATAAATCAAAACCACAGCAACTGAACTTCTGTGGGAAATGGTTTGGCTCCCTTCTCAGCCCCTGCTTGCCAGCTTCACTTCAGAAAATCATCTGACCCTGGAGCTGCCTGCAGAAATGCACTGAAAGGATTCCAAGGCATGTACAAGATTAGTAAAATCATTTCAGGAGCAGCAATAACACAACTTGCTACTTCAGGGCTCACCTGGGCTGCAGGGATGAGCCAACAGCAATCCTGTGAAATGCAAAGAGGATTGATGGCAGCTCCTGGAGCTCTGAGGGACCAGAGGGGTGCAGGCTGGGGGAGGCTGGGCTGGCCAGCAGCTCTCTGGAGGTGCTGGTGCCCTGCAGCACCATGAGCCATGGCAGCAGGAGCACAAATCATCCATCTGGGGATGAGGTTATCCTCCTCTGCTCGGCAATCATGGAACCCGAGGCTATAGAGCCTGGGTTTGGGCTCCTCTCAGTACAAAACATGCACAAACTGTAATGAATTCAGTCAGTGTCCCCAAACTGGTCTGGGCTGGAGCAGTTGGCTTGTGAGAAGAGGCTGATGGATGGGCTGGATCCCTGTGGGACAGAGACAGTTTTGGGGACACTGACAACAAACAGCCCTTGGTGGTTGTGTGGCAGCAGCTGAGAAGAGGGAGCCAGGCTCCTCAGCAATGAAACAACTCTGAGGTTCATGGTATGTAGCCCATTCTACAATCTTTTATTTTGCCATTTCTACTAAAACTCTACACTACTGGTTGTGGGATTTATCAGAGCTTCTTTTTGACAGTTGTAGAAAGAAAGGGGCACTTTATGTGGGTGGAAGACAGGACATTCCATGTGACCCCGGGAAGTGAAGAGCACTCCTGAGGGACCAGCAAAGGAATATGTTCCCTAACCTGCCCCCCTGGCTACTGAAGGTGCCCCACAGTGGAGAACAGATATCTATATTGCAGTTTTCAAAAAGATGGAGAATGTTTTGCTGCCACATGTACTCCACTGGAGGCCCAGGGGAAGGACCTGCTGCCAGAATCTGGTTAAAGCAGTGAAATTCCACATTCCCCCTAACTGCTTCAGCCTGTGTTCTAATAAGATGGGCTATTGGAACAAAACTACAAGGTCATCTTCATCTCATCCATCTCTCCTCTAATTCAGAATTGTGTACTGCAATGGGTAATTTCAAATGCTTCAGTCAGTCAAGTCTGAGCAGACTCCTGTTTTCCAGTTCTTGAAATACTGGTCCCCAATAGATGTCACTGTTCAGTAAACATCACATGGAGAAAGCTTCTGTAAGGGATATCACTGCTAAGAGAGAGATTTTACATTGCACTCTCTGATATTTTGAACTGGTAAGAAAAGATAAAGGGTGAGGAAGGATTTCCATCCCCTGGCTTGGTTTTGTTTTGCTTTTACTTGCTGTGTACCTGCGAGATACTTATTACATGATCCTAGCCTTCATGTAATAAAATCAATTTGGCCTCAGTTTCTCAGTCTTTGATCAGATCAATCTCTTTGCAGATGAATTGACAGCAAGAGCTTTTTTCCCCGTTTGGTGGAATGTGGTTTTATTTCACTATTAATTGTGTATAACCATCTAATACATAGATGCAGGTAGGAGACCACTTTGCTCATTAGGGGAGATTAATGGCATTTATTCCTCATTTCACAGAAGACCTTTGTCATAATATCAGCTCTAATCCTATTTTCTGTGTCTAACAGGAAATATATTAATACTTACATCTTAAAGGAATGTTGCAGCTTCTTCCTGACATCGCCCCAGGCTCATCCTCAGCCCTGTGCAGCTGGGGCTGGCAACATGCTCAGCACTTGGAAGAGAAGAACTGAGGAGTTACAGAGAGAAATGGTTGCATCTGAGGGGAAACCAGGCTGCAAATTTCAGCCCTCCAAAGTTGTGGGGCTGGCTGAGCCCAGGGTTTTGTTTCACCCCTGGAAAATGAGAGGAATCCTTTGTGCAAATGAGGTGCAGCTGTGGGGTTGAGGCTCACCCATAAGCCACATTGTGAGCTGTTTGCAGCTCAGGTTTCCTTTGCAGACAGCATCCAGTTTTCAAACTGTGCTCTGCTTCTTCTTCAGTTGCAGAAGTGGCAGCAAGTATGGCCAAATCCCACTTGCTCCCTGGCTAGTGGAAGGGCACCTTGCTTGGGGAAATAAAGGTGTTCTTCTGGCCTTGCTGTGTCCCCTCAGAAAGAAGGGAGGGATGGAGGAGCGAGCACGGAAGCAGGAGCTGGAGCAGGGTACGTGTATGCCAGTCCTTCATGATGGGAGTGCTGCCCTCCTAGTCCAGGGCTGGCATTCCAGGGGATTCCCACTGAGGCACATGGATCTGGCAGAGGGCCAGCAGGACTGTGGCCATGTCCCCTCACCAGCTGTGCCCTGACCCAAGCTCTCCACCATGACACGTGCAATCTCGGGTGCTGTGTTTACCATGCCTGGGCTGCATGGTAAAGCTCTAAGATAAGGCAAACCCAAGGTTCCTGAAGGCTAGATGTTTAGGAGCTGTGTTTGGGGTAAGCTTTCACACACACACAGAGCACAGAAGATGGGGGAAGGTACTGCTCTGTACCAGCAAACATTCCACTTATCCCATAGAGGGCTGGGCCCTTCCAATTTATCTTCTGTAGAGTACATTTTTGTTGTCTGCTATGATAGAGAGGAGCCCTGAGGGAGTTAATAAAGCTCATGCCAAGAAGTTTTATCTTAGACATGCATAAGGAATAAATTAATTTTTAATATATTTTTTAAGAAGCACTTTTTTGGCTGAAAACCATCATGCCTGGTGTGTTTATAAAGGCACTTAGAGCATGCTTCAGTTAAGAGTCTGTCAGTGTTTCCACTGTAAACCCCCTTTTCAGAGGTTTATATTATAATTCCAACATAAAATTTAATCCAGGCAAGAAAAAACTGGCATCAGTCTTGGCCTGGGAGTGATATTTTCTTTAGCACTTTCTTTTTAATTTAATTTTTCTCTTATCAGCATTTAATTAATGTTAATTAATAAGAATGCTTTCATCTTTAATCATTGTTAAACTCAAAATGATATCCTGATGAGGTACTCGGGGTACCAACGAACCTCTGGGTGAGTTTCACATCTGCACAGCTTAAAACTATTTCCAAAGCTCAAGTTTCAACTTTGTAAGCCATGAACTAATTTTCTGCAATGCCTTGCTCTATAGCTTGGAGGATAATATATTATCCCAAGTGGGAATTGTAATGACCAAGCCCCACTGAAGCTCTCTAACTATGCCCACCCCACAAGTGCTATTGGGCATGTTGCAGTTTGGGCTCTTGCAGTTCCATGGGCAGATGATGTGTGGTGAAGTTCATCTCCCCAGCAGAAAGCATGGTTCATAGGCATCACTGAGAGGCAGAGACCATCACCAACACTTCCCTTGTACACTTTTATTCCCTTCTCTAAAACCTGCATGCTCACAAGACCTGCACAGGAAGAGAAGGGCTTGAAATTACATTCACCTAGTTAAAAAAAAAAAGTATTAGTTTTAAATAAAAAGCTTTATAATTCAATATCTGCTCATGAAAGCAGTGTCAGCCTAATGATGTAGTTTCATTCTTATCAGCTTTTTTGTGCCTATAGGCTTTATGGAATTCTCTCAGCACTGGGTAAGGTTATACACCATCTGTGTTGCCTGGAGTACCTCAGCACAACAGGGCAGATTAAGGACAGAGCTTCCCCCTACCCTTTGAAGATTTATATCAGGCCTTTTAACCTCCTGTGAAAACAGTTTGGTGGTTTAATTCTTTTTATGATATTCAACAACAGCTTTTATACTTCCACAAACACTGTGTACCTCTCACGCTATAAACAGTCATAAATTCAGCCTGACTCCTCCATGCTGGAGCAAGGCAGGACAGAAAGCAAAGAGCTTCAAGGCTTGGTGAACTTTCTCTGCTGCCATTTGGGGTTCAAAAAACTTGTTGAGTTTGTAAACTTCTTCCTCCCCTCTAATCCTCTTTTCAACCTCATTTAAACAAACAAATATGCTTGGGGATTTTGGTGTTGTGCATTAGGACTGGGAGAACGTGCTTGCAATTCAAGACTGACACATATGGAGACCATACACAGCACAACATAGCTGGGTCTGCTGGCCCTTCATCTCCCTCACTGGGCTGAACACTTGAGCATCTTAGGAGTTTCAAGGCAGCCTCCCTAGAGGACACATGTGTGACATGATGCTGAGTTTTGAATCACTGAAGGAAGCCTACTTAGTTGTCTTGCAGGTCTCTTAGTGTCATTCCCATGTGCCTGACAATTCTGAATGGATTTATCTCACGCCACATCACTGAGAAGTACTTTTATGGTCATGAAGCTGAATTAGAGAGAGATTAAATGACTTGGTGAAAGTCACTCAGGAAATTTGTGACAGAGCCAACAATTTCCTGAAAGTCAACCTACTGATTTTAATTATTGTTTTTCTAGTTCTTCTTTGGTAGTACTCAAAGCTGAAGTGAGCCCTGTTATAACTATTCATCTCTGTATATCTATCATTAAGAGAAGATCTGCAGAACTTTCTCTAAGGAGTACCTCTAAGTACAGAAAGGAGACAAAAGGCAGGAGAAAGGACTCATTAGCTGCACCCCACACACATGTCAGAAGCTCAAACCTAGAGCCAATAATGCAGCTTGCTCCAGGCCACACAGGAAGTTTGCAGCAGAGACAAGGAATGTAATCTACAAGCCCCAAATCCCAGTCCAACACTTCCAACATCTTCCCTAACGGGTTCATATTTCATATGATATGCAGGCTACACTCTACAGCCTTGGAAATGTCATTTATTTATTTTCCCCCTCCCTCTTCCTCTCTGAAATAATGTAATCCAGGAACATCTGCACTGAACTTTTGAACCGTGGATTTTTAAGAAGGTTTGAAATTAAGCAAAGTGGTTTTCCATGTTGTTAATTGGAATTACTCTGCCTGGATCTTTTAGCAGCCTCCACATGGTTAACTTCAAATTCCTGTGTCAGTCCAAAAGCAGAAAAAAAAATCAACAGCAAAAACCCCCCAGGTCCTATTAAATGAGTTAAACATTTTAACTGTACAAAATGGGGAGTCCTTTTGAAGACTGACTCAGGAGAGTGACAGGAGTCTGTGTGTGTACTTCCTCCTGCCTGGGTTGAAGGTCATTATTTGGAACTAATAGCTGACCCCTCTGGCCTCTGGCAGGCCATTATGCTTAATGGCCTGAGCTAATTTGCTGTGCTACAGGGTTGGCTGAACTTTATTTTAATCTCCTGCACCTTCTCCTGCTCTTGTGGGGAAAGCAACTGCTCTGATATAATCCAGTTGGCACCGAATTGCCTAGGGGAGGGAAGAGGCAAGCAGCTAGGAGACAGGATGATACAGTAATTTACTGAGGATAACCTCTCCTGGGGGGGAAAAAATAAGGCAAGGCAAGGAAAAGCATATGCATACAGACACACATACATGTGCACACAGTGTAAGAAGGTGGAAGAGCAGGAGAGTGAATCTGGGTGGGAGGGAAAGAAAGTGCAAGAGAGGGAATGAGGGAAAACGTGAAAAAGAGAGACACTTTTACAAGCAAATCTACACTTCTAACCCCATATGCCTTCCTTTGAGGTACTTTGAAAGAATAATACCCAAATGATTTGCTGCCAGGAAACAGAAATATCTTTGCTGGTACTCTCTCTCACAAAATCAAGTACCCATCTGAAAAGCAAAGTCCCTTTGCCAGCCACATCACATGTCTGTGTCTCTTCTGAAGAGCTCTTCTGGGAGTGACTTGTTTAAAAAACAGCTCAAACAGAAAGCAAACACCAAAAGAGCATCAGCTGCTAGAGACATGTTCTGAGAGGTGAGAATGGCTCTCATGGGCTGCTGCTCTCAACCTTTGTACACACAGAGGGATTGGTGTCTCCTTGAAAGCTTGCTTCAGCTCCTCAGCGCAGGGATGATGGAGGCAAGGGAGGAGCAGCATTGCTTAGGTGAGGTTTGGTGCTCCACCAGCAGCAGGGCTAGGGCTGCAGGGCTGCCAGGCAAGGAAGAAGACAGACTCTTCTTATCCCCTCTGCACCCTCAGCTCCAAATGGCAGCACGTCACAGAGCTTTTTCTTCCTGTCTTAGCTGACATCATTTTGCCTTTGCTTCTTCCTTTGCTGATCCCTGTCTCCTGCACACTCCTGTGCCCTGAGCAAGGAGGGAACACAACCAAAAAAAGTCACAGCATGGGTGTTTTGACTCTCAGAGCATTTCTCCCTCACTCTTCTGCAGCAGCTTGAGCACAACTGAAGATTTTACAGCACGTGAGAGCTCGTAGGTTGAGGAGCAAAGCTGCTTTACAGATGTGTGGCTTTGTATCTGCATTCACACATGCATGAAATACCCCAGAAATGTGCACAGCATAACCAACTGTTGCAAATTACAGGCCCTCATTCTTCGCTTTTCCCACTAATTTTCCAGGAGCTGCTACTTTTTCCATTATCTTTTCTAAGGTGCTGTGGCTGGCTGTTCAGGGAGGTTTGTATATATATTCTTGTATTCTTTTGTATATGTGCTATCCAGAAGACTGCAGAAGGAAGGAGGCTTTTGAAGGAGTGTGTCAGTGGTGTTCCCTACCTGAACCCACTGCAGCTGGCAGTGAGCAGTGTCTTTCTCTGGACATTCAGTCATTTCTGCACTGGAGCATTCTGGACCTGGGTGCTGACAGTCCCACACATCCCTGACCCTGTCGCTTAGGCTAGCTCCCACCAGACAGTCCAGTCCTGCCAGCAAAGCCAGTGGAAGTCAAAGTCTGCTCTGGCAAGACCTCACCTGGAACACTGTGTCCATCTCTGGAGTCCTCAGTACAAGACAGCCATGAACCTGTTGGAGCAGGTGCAGAGGAGGCCACAAAAATGATCAGAGGGTTGGAACCCCTCTGCTGTGAGGAAAGGTTGAGTTGAGAATGTTCAGCCTGGAGAAGAGAAGGCTCCAGGCAGACCTTGGTGCAGCCTTCCAGTACTTAAAGGAGCCTAGAAGAAAGATCAAGACAGTCTTTTTAGCAAGGCCTCTTGTGACAGGACAAGGGGTGATGGCTTTAAAGTAAAAGAAGGAGGTTTAGACTAGGTGTAAGGAGGAATTCTTTCACACTGAGGGTGGTGAAGCACTGGCCCAGGTTGCCCAGAGAAGTGGTGGATGCTCCATCCCTGGAACCATTCCAGGTCAGGTTGTTTGGGGCTCTGAGCAAGGTGATCTAGTTATAGGTGTCCCTGCTGGCCAGGAGGGGTTTTGGACTAGATGAGCTCTAAATATCCTTTCAAGCTCTAACCTTTCTATGACTCTCTGATGCTATGAAATGCAGTGTTTGTCTCCATGGCTCAGCCCTGAGTCTGGGGCTGTCATGACTAAATTACCTACAACAGCAACCTTGATGGTCAGGGGCATGATGGACAACTATCAGCTGATGTGCTCAGGTCTCTGAATTCTTAAACATACCAGAACTATTATTACATTTCTGGCCCCCACTCAATCCCTGAGGCCTCTTGGACTTGCTGTGATGGACACTCCAAATCACAGCTGCTCAACAGAAGGATTGCTGGCCCAGTGCTCCCAGGACACTGCATTCCTCTGCCACATGTGGAGAGGAATTTCCCCACTGGGTAGCCTGAGCTGGTGGGTGAGGTTCAACCATGCAGAGCCCAGTCCCTGGGCAGCTTCCTTGTGCATGGGGAATCCTTTGCTGTCCTTGGGAGGAAACTTCCCAGTGCCTTTGTGCCATCAGAAGAGCCCAGGCCCCAGGATCTCAATTGGCTGGCAGAACGTGTGCACCTCCCCTATGAGGACAGGCTGAGACAGTNGCTAGTAAAGACACCTCTGATCTTTCCATCTAACATCAGCTGGAAAATTTGCTGTGTCGCCCTTTACATTATAAACAATCCATTAGAAAACTACTTTAAAAGCAATTTATTGCAGCAAATCAGTCAAAAGAAAACAATTAACAATCAAGAGCTAGCAATGATCTGTCTGGAGCAGCACACATCTTGCTATGTGTGCAGTGAGGGTTGGAGGGGGAAGTGTCATGAGTTTCTCTCTGTGCTTTTTTTGTTGGTTGGTTGGTTTGGTTTGGGGGGTGGGGTTGTTTTGGGTTTTAATCCCTTTGCAAGATCTCCAAGTTTCTAGTCCTTTGGGTATCACATTCCCACACAAGGTTGCTCATGGTGCAGTCAGTAC
This sequence comes from Bucco capensis, assembly GCA_013396975.1. Classification (NCBI taxonomy): domain Eukaryota; kingdom Metazoa; phylum Chordata; class Aves; order Piciformes; family Bucconidae; genus Bucco; species Bucco capensis. Next base: position 56,845 of record VWZO01010876.1, read on the forward strand.
CCTAGCAAAATAAAAGGGCTCCTGCAGGTGGTGCTACAATGCTGCAAGTATTTTTCATTAGAGCAGGCACCCAAAATGCCTCCATTAGCATTTGCCCTCACTTTATAGCAAATGAAAAACCTCTGTGTGAGAGTTGCTCATTAGAGACAGCCAAGTTCAAACTGCCTTCAAGGAAAGATGTTCAGATCAAGCATCTTGGAGACCTGGACTTAACTCACTCTCTCAGATACACAACTCCATTATTTTCAACAGAGCTAGAAATTAGTTGTATATTAAAAAAAAAACAACAAACCAAACAATCAAAAGTCCCTCTGGCAATTCTGAAGAATATTGTGGCCTTATTATGCTATAAAATGAGGGTAAAGTAGCTGTAAGATGTGTATGTGACACCACACAGCAGTGGGACAAGTGTCCAAGCAATGGACAAAGGGGGAAAATGAAAGAAAAAGAAAGAAATAAAATAAATAAATGAAATGCATTAAAATCAAATAAAATTCAAATTAAATTAAATTAAATATATAACTAAAATTAGGACTACTAATGTAAAGAATTACATGAATCTCTTCTTTTCCACAGACTGTTTAAAGTAGCTTGTCCTAGCCAGCCTAGCCCAGGGGGTCACTTCTGCATAGGCATAGCCAGGATACATTTCTCTTTGCCTTTAAATGGCATGGGATGGCCCAACAAAAGCAGGGAATTATGTAGGGAACAACCTGTGGAGCAAAATACTTCCATGTAAAACCATCACTTAAATGGGATTTAAAATAAAATTGTTATTCTGCAGATTTTCTTGTCTTGAAAAGGGAGAGTTTTTCCTTCATTCTTACCTGCTGACATGGTTTTTCTCCTTTATAGCTCTTTTTTTTTTCTATTTCTTGATTTATTAGTTATTGTGCAAAGAATCAGGAATAAAAGGAAAACATAAAAAGCCAAAATCTCTGGGGAAAAAAGGCAAAGCAATGACCTTTTCTGACTAAACATGAGACAACCAGTTTTCAAGCATGAATTACAGTTGCTTCTGCTTTCAGTTTTCATTTTTATCCCAAATGTTCTCCTAAGATATTGTTTCCTTTTTCCATGAAAGTAATTTTGTTTGTTTTCTAGTCAAAAACTATTGCAATCCAGTTTGTCTTGTAATTAAGATACATGGCATCCTCTGAACTTCCCCAATTGTGCTTGCTCAGGGAAAAAAACCTAACAACAATTAAGCCATCAGCACAAATGCATCAGAAAATAAATGATGTAGTACCAAAACTTCCATAAGAAACAGCTTCAACTAAATTAAAAATTCAATAACAATAATTAAAATGTAGGAGATATGGCTCTCAGCTAAGCTGGAATCTTATGTTTGGATTTGATTTCATATTTTTCCCCTTTCTTGAGTACAGTCCCTGAAATTTCCCAGGGAATTTACATCAGTGACCATAGATTTGGAGACAACAATGTCCAGCTCTTCAGTGCTATGTTAAAGAATGTCAGTGAAGGCAGAATATTCCTTTACTCCTAATTGTCTCCTTCTCAGAGAGGTGCCACGTGTCTGGGTTAGCCTGGCTATCAGCTGTTCAAAACCAGATTTTTTATGTAATTAGAGAAGAGGATGCTGCCTCTAAATGGAAAGCCTGTGAGTACTCATCAGTTGAGCTGACAGGATAGTGTTAGATGGATCCATATCCTCACAAGATACTGTTGTGATCAAGGAGATATTCCTTATTTAATGAAATATTATAATTAGCACAACAGATTTGAAGTTTCTAATGAGGTGAAACCCTGCAGGAAGATACAAACAAAAAAAAAAATGTGTTTACAAGAACAGAGCCATCTCTTCTTGAAAAAAAAAAAATCAGATAAACAAAGGGAACACAGAGACATTTTCTGATGTTTCTTTGAAAAGATCCAGTCTTTAGCTAAATTTCTTCAGTCCATAATGAAAGAGAGAACAGCAAGGTTCAGTGTCTGCTTATGCACATATTTGCCCCTCAGATTTCCCTTAGAGGGTTAACTGTTCCCATATTTGGGAGACACTAACCTTGGAGGCTATTCCTATGGATGTTATTTATGGCCATCTTGAAAGAAATCCATGTGTCCTTGAGGGTGCAGGAATGCCCCTGGGCCCAGAGCTAGCCCTCTGGGGCTTTCTGCACATAGCAGCAGAGCTCCTGGAGGATCCTTCCTCCACAACCCTTGTCTTTTATGCCTCTGCCTCTCTTCAGAGGAGTCCCAGAGCTCTGGATGGATCAGAGCAGGGAGGCAAGGCTCAAGGGTGACACCTGGTTTGCAGAGCCCAAGGGATTTATGTGCTCCCTTGTATTTAGCTGCTGAGTGCTGTGGAGATGGAGGGGATTTATAGGTGCAGGCAGCAGCACAGGGTTAGGCACTGCACTGACAGGGACAGAGAGACCCACTGCCACAGGGAGTTGGGTGAAGGCAATGTTGGATTCAGATACCTCACATGGCACTAAGAACACCATTAGAGGACATTGGCTTGTTGTAGGCTTGTTTTTCTGCAGTATTTAAAATTCTTCTCCATGGTTATTTTTATCCTTGCCACACAAATGTCATCACAAAGCTGATGTGAAGGCCAACCAGATATTGGTTATAAAGCACTCATCAGATTCTCATTATTATTGTTATTACTGCTTCTCGAAAACAAAATCTCTGCTTTTTCAATTTCTTAAGATGCTAGAATCATAGAGTGAACTTGCAGTGACTGGAAAATAACCTGCTCTCTCCTTACCTGTGGAAGGAAATGGCTGTGCTGTCTCCTTGGTGAAGCTGCTGTCAGATACTTCTGGAGCTTAGAATGTAATAGCTGTACCCACTTTAAACAGGAAACATGATCCTGCCAGAACAGACATCGACCTGAAACCATCAGAGAAAAATCACAAAGTCTAGTGAGGCAGAAGGAGCAAGGCATTTTTTATATCACAGGAGCACAAGCTTTTTTTATTTATTGAAGAATTTCCCCTGGCTGGGTTGTCTGCTGAGATAAACCATTTCTATATTAGTGCTTGCTTCAACTGCTGAGAGAAAGCCTGGTGAAACTCCTTTCTGCTTTAAAGGAAGCAGAAATTTCTTTTCTTTTTTTTTTTTTCCATTTGAAACCATCATTAGTTTTCTTAAATTTAGCATCTCTGCCAGATTAATGTAGGCAAGAATCCTACAGGTTGACTGGAGAAGGTTTTGGCAAGAACCATAGTGTGTTGTCTATGGGAAACAAAGCAGCAGAAGTCTCAGCCATGCTCCTCCCTTACTGCTCTACTAAACCTGGAAAGTTCTTTCCTCAGTTCCTTGGGAAAAGAAGAGTTGTGACCCACCACATCTTTCAATGTCACCATGAAAAGATTTCCATGGTGTAGCCTGAGAGTTCCTTCACTGTACAGGTGAGCCATTGACGTGGAGCTTCCCCATGGAGCAGTTCCTTGTTAACTCCAACAGGCCAGGAGCAGAGTGTGAGGACTTGGAAAGGACTAAATATCTCTTCTAAATGAGGGCTCACTGGATTGCTACTTGGAAGTTCTGATGAGCAGAAGGAGGTTTTCCTGTCCCAGCTAGATTCTCAGGAGTCCAAAATTTCCATTCTGAATTACACTCACATTTTTTTGCTTTCCAATTGCAATCACCTTAGCTAAAGCAATGCTGACTGGATTATTGCAGTAGTTGCAGAGCACTGCATTTATCTGTTAGCAACTGGGAGGAGCTTGAAAACAATGACTGTGATAGGACAAGGGGGAATGGATATAAACTGAAGGAGGGGAAATTTAGATTGGAGATTAGAAGGAAGTTCTTTCCCCAGAGAGTGGTTAGGCACTGGCACAGGTTGCCCAGAGAGGTTGTGGCTGCTCCATCCCTGGCAGTGTTCAAGGCCAGGCTGGATGTGGCCCTGGGTGACCTGGGCTAGTGATTGGCATCCCTGCTCAGTGTGGGGAGGTTGGAACTAGATGATCTTTAGGGTCCCTTCCAACCTGCCCATTCTAGGATTCATTCTATGATTCTATGATCAAAATGTCCCCATCCAAACTGAGCTGAATATAGACAAGCCACTAGATGAGTCATCTCACCTTTCAGCTTGTTCAGCTCCATACATTTCTTTACATACCTAATAATATTGAGGACAAAGTAGAAACAGAGTAGAAGACTCTGATCAGAAATTGATCTGAATTGGAAGTTCCCTTTAGGTACTGGAAGGTCACTAGTAGTTCCCCCTGAAGCCTTCTCTTCTCCAGGCTGAACAATCCCAGCTCCCTCAGCCTGTCCTCAGAGCAGAGGTGTTCCAGCCCCTGAGCATTCTCGTGGCCTCCTCTGCACCTGCTCCATCAGCTCCATGGCCTCTCTGTGTTGAGGGCTCCAGAACTGGACCCAGTATTGCAGAGGAGGTAATTCTGAATTGCAATGTTATTTTTTTGTTTTCCAATGACAATCCCCTTGGCTAAAGCAATGCTGACTGGACTGTTGCAATAGTTGCAGAGCACTTCATTTATTAAAATACTTCTCTCACAAAAAATATTTATATTCGACTTCAGATTCAATTGTGTTTCTAAATGAAAAATGTCATAACAATAATGCTAGGGAAACCTGAGGTTTTCTACTAATTTAGGGGCAAAAAGCCCAAAGAAACAACAACAAAAAACCCCCAAACTAAAACAAAAATACAAAAAACCCCAAACCAAAACCAACAACAGAACAACAACAAAAAAAGAGTAAGTTTTAATATCTGGAGAGCTAAATTCTCTGAAAATATTGGGGATTGTGTCTTAGCCAAACAGCTGTAAAAAACCAATGCACCATTAGACTAAACTAAACAGTCACACCACATGATAAGAATGGGTCACATTTATAACTGCCTTGTATTTATTGAAAGATTTTTCTGCACTACTAGGAAAGAAATTAGTAGGAGCTAAAGAAGTCAGGTTTGATATTTGAAATCTGCCATGCAAAGCTGGGCTATTTTCACTATCTTGTGTGCTGGTTTTTGCAGTAATATCTAGCTTTGCAGTGCTCTGAGCTCTGGCTATGCAGAAATGATGCCAAATATGTCTCAGAAGTGTAAAGGTAGAAAGGTGTTTTTTTTAAAGGAAAGTGCAGTGTTTTTCTTAGCAGTGAAATTTCCTGTAGGAGGGTTGATTTTTGAAGCTCTCTAGCATGTGATGGAGCTGCAGATGCAACCCTTAGCCTATTCTAGCACAATCTTTAATTAGATGAGGATTCATTTTTTTTTTGCAAATAAACATTTTGCTTATCATTAATGCCTGCTTCCCACAAAATACTTTGACCTTGATAAAAAACCAAGCAACAAATAATAAAAAGAAACAACCAAACAAACCACAGAAAAAAGAAAATTTAAGCAGAAAGGTGGCTTAAATCCAGAAAGATGAACATAGCTGTGATGTCTCCTGCTCCATTTCTCTTAGCTGTCTGGCTGCTGAAGACACCCTAGATTCTGGTTTATCCTTGTGTTTTCCAACAGAAAGGGAGATGAGCACATGCAAAGTGGAAGCTTTGCATTTACAGGAGGGAGTTTGAATTTCTGGATGCAATTCCAGTGAATGCCACAAGTACCTTGGCATTATTTATACAACCACTAGTGTGCCTTTCAGTGGGAATGAAGTGGGAAATTGCCTCCTTTTCAGTAAGGACAAGATCCAACTGAAAGTCAAGATATATAGTCTACATCCATGTTAATAAATTCAGAGTGCCATGGCCCTGCCTTTGTGCCATCCAATTGCTAGCATCATTTTGGACTAAGGCAACTGGAGCTCTGCAGGGATGCCCTAGGGAGAGTTCAGAAGACATCAGAGAGCATGAATCACTCCTAGCAAATCATCTGCATGTGGCCACACTGCCTTGGACAGGGGAGGACTTGTAAAGCATGGATGTGAGCCAGTCCCCACACAACCAAACCCAGACAATGGGCCCTGATACAGTGGCCTTTCAGTTGCTTTAGACCTTCTAGTGCCTGGAACTGTACAAACCAGCAAAGAATGATGGAGTCAAAGAGAATACTGAACCTAAACTAAGGTGCATTGGGGGCTGTAAGAGTGAATTTTTGGTGACAGAAATGGAGACAGGGATTGTTACCTTGAATTCATTCTTTCCATTTCACTCCTACCATAACTAGAAACAGAAGAAGACTTGCAAATCACAATACTTAACCCATGATGAGGTCTCTGATGGGTTCTGGTTTGACCATAAATGAGGCTATTGGCAAGGTTCATTTTGAAAGGAATCAGGAAGCCAAACCAAAGCCTTACTGGAGGGGGGGGGAGGTGATCTGCCCTTGCTATGATGTGGTCTCATCATGTCACTCAGGAATGAGGCACTTGCTGTTACATTAAACACAAAAATAACACAGGAAATTGATTTATGTTGGCACAGTTTTCCTATTTTAAATTATTTACCTGAAATCCAAACCAGAGCTGCAGTCGAAGTGTAGTTGAGAGCTCAGATTTCTTGGGCTCACATGTTAGAGAGCTCAACATTTGTTCCAGATGGTCCATCTGCCTCTGATTACTGTTTTCTGGTAAATAAAATGAAAAGGGTACATACATTCACTGCCATATTGGAATAAGATAAAATTATGTCAGGAGGTTTCTCGAATAAATTCATGAAAGCAGCCAGAAAGTGAGAACAAATACTAGAAGAAAAGTATGTCTGCTTGCAGAAGAGATACTTAATATTCCTTTTTTTTTATCTCCTGGTGTTTGTGTTGGTGTTTGGAGCCATGTGAAAAACATACAGAGACATCCCTCCTATGAGTTGGTAAGAAATTCCAGCCACTGCCCAGCCAGGGACATTGCTTGCAAATATGGGCTGAAGGGAAAAGATATTTTTCAGGTTTTATGCAAGTGCCTTGTCTGAAGAAAAAGAAAACTATAGCAAAATGGCAACTGAGGGTCAAAGGGCCTTACCTGTGAGGGTGTTGAGATGAGGACCCATTAAAATAGGTTAGCATCAGGAGCTACTGAGTGTTTGCCAAACTGGAGTGTATTAGTGGAAGGGTTTTTGAGATAGGAGGGATTTGGTTAAGTTTCTGGTTATCATTAGGTTTTTTTTCCCCTCATGCTTTGAGTCTTAGCCAGAACGTGAAGAGGAAATACCTCTGTACCCTGAGAGAAAATATTTGTGAAGAATTTCTGGCTTGACCTTCAACAGGAATTGTCTGAAACTACAGGAAAGACTTTTTACAAGCTTTCCCTCCTGCCTTGGCAAAATGCAAGCCATTCAGAGCTTTTGGGAGCTTATCAGCAGCTTCGGGAAGCATTTAAGGTTTGCTCAGTTTATAGCTCACAGGGAGAGGTCCCTGCAAACAGCAAAGAATAGTGCCATTTTCCCTGGGAGTTACTAGTTTCCTGACTAGGGGCTGGGTTGGAACAATATAGACACAAAAGTCAAAGCCATATATGGGCAGAATACTGTCATGTTCCACAGCAAGGTGTTTAGCATGACCATTCAGTGCTGCTGTAGCCATGCAAAAGAACTAGAGAAGGTAAATACATGTATGTTTTAATCACAGAATCATTAAGGTTGGAAGAGGCCCCTAAGATCAAGTCCAACCATCTATCTATCAACACCATGGCACTAAGCCATGGCCCTAAGTACTGCATCCATGTGTTTTTTGAACCCCTCCAGGCATGGTGATTCCAGCACCTCCCTGGGCAGCCTGGGCCAATGCCTAACAACCCTAACACCCAATCTAAACCTCCCCTGGTGCAATTCCATTAATATCAGCTCTTTAAATTATGATCCCAAGTGGATATTTCCTACTGTGCATGACTCTCCATAGCCAAACCATCTTAGAGCAGCTCTTTGTTACTAAAACAGAAAGAAAAGCTTTCTGAAAAAAAAAAAGCCCCAAACAAACAAACAAAAACTAAACCAAAAAACCCCAAACCCAAACAGATAAACATGTCATAACTTGATGCCTCTTGGGAAGTTTCTGAAGCATTAGCCTGGCCACAAAAGCAGATCGTCCTGTTTTGCCTGTGGCCCTGCTCTTTGTGACTGGACATTTATCACAGATGTGTCTGAGGGCTGCTTCCATTTGCTGGGTGAAGATTGTGATCACTTCATCTGAGCTCCAGAGTGGGAAACTGAGGGAGGTGTCCCAATCAAAAATGCCTTTCTCTGGTCATTTCTGTGAGTGAAGGCTCATGTTTGCTTGGGGAAATCTCCAACTGTTCTATTCTCTCCTGCAAGAAGCAGGGTAAGCAGTCCCTCAGATGCAGCTTTTGGGGGAATGTCTTTAGCACACAATTCCAAGAGGGAAAGGAGGATATGCTCCTGATCAGAGCTTCTCTTTATTAATATATCATAGTTTTATATTGATAGGATCGCTGTCTCCTCTTGATATTTTAGTGCTCATAACTACTGAAGCAAAGTTGTGTGTCATTTTGTTATTTGAATCTCAGTATTAATGGAACACTCAGGTATGGTTTAAGATTCACAAGACAAACTAATTACATATTCAATGATTTTAATCAATTTGACAACCTGTGTGATTATCTGGAGGTTCTTTCCAGATCTAGCTGCATATACTTTCTTGTCTTCAGACTATATTATTATTATTATTATTAGTAGTAGTAGTAGTAGTATTTAGCCTGAATACTCATTAGTCTTACCCACTCAGGCTCAAAGCATGTCCACAGGAAAGGCTTTTGCTCCAGGGAGCTTACAATGTAATTACCTTATCTTCTAACGTGTCTAGTGACATTTAATCATGGTGTGAGTGCCTGCTAAACATGCCTTTATTTAAATCTGTTTAACATAAGAACTGAAGTTTTAAACTTCACACAGGAAAGAAAGCTTTTTTGCTTGAAACTTAAGCCAACTCCAGTTGATGTTGTATTTTACCAAGGGTTTGCACTTTCTAATGCAACCTAGAGCTAAGCTGGGAGTAAAGTTGACTTTTGAAGGTAGCAGCTGGTCTCAAGGTTCAGGCTTCTCATAGGCATTGCACTTGTCTTCAAACCCCAGTAGAGTTTGTTTCCATGTTTGTAACTTTGACTCCCTTTTGACATTGTCCTCATTCTCTGAGACCTCACATCCTCTTAATACTCTTCATCTTGTGTTTGTTTGTTTATTTGTCCACTTCCCACAAGCTTCAGTGGTAGCTGCATCCCACCACTTGGGCTCAGAGATGCTGACTGTTTTTTTCTCAAGGACTCTTGTCTCTGCTGTGCAGAATGATTACATTCCTTTTTGTTAGAAGTGCTTTAATCCAAAATCATAGAATCATAGAATTATCAGGGTTGGAATGCACCTTAAAGCCCCAACTCCCTGCCCTGGGCAGGGACAGCTGGCACTAGAGCAGCTTGCTCCCGGCCCCAGCCAGCCTGGCCTGCAACACTGCCAGGGCTGGGGCTGCCACCACCTCTCTGGGCAACCTGGCACAGTGGCTCAGCACCCTCCTGGCCAACAACTTCTGCCTAACAGCCAACCTAAATCTCCCCTCCTCAAGCTTGTGTCCATTCCCCTAGTCCTATTGCTGCCTGACAGCCTAACAAGTCCTTCCCCGGCCCTCTTGGAGCCCCTGCAGATCCTGGAAGGCCACAAGAAGGTCTCCTGGGAGCCTTCTCTTCTCCAGACTGAATAATCCCAACTCTCTCAGCCTGTCCTCATAGGAGAGGTGCTCCAGCCTCTGCTCATCCTCGTGGCCCTGCTCTGGACACCTTCCAGCACCTCCAGA
>VWZO01010876.1:76257-91048 GCA_013396975.1 Bucco capensis
GCCTGGACACATTGCTGTGTGAGCTGGTCTAGGTGATCCTGCTCTGGCAGGGGGGTTGCACTCGATGATCTTTCTAGGGCCCTTCCAACCCCTGACATACTGGGATACTGCAAGGAGTATTTGTGTACAACTAAGCAAACTCTAACATTTTAGATAGTATGATTGCTGTTAAAAGAACATGTGCTGTTAAAAGGCACATTCCCACAGACAGATAAAACATTGATCACCTTAGGGTTTGTAGTGTTTAGGAACTGAGATTTTATAGATTATATTTATTTATATAGAGGAATGCAAGAGAAATAGTTGATTCAATCATTCATTTCTTCTCTAATGGAAAAGCAACATAAACCTGTTGGATACTAGCTAGCACTTTGTGGTGTAGCTTGTGTTTATCTTCCTGTTATCTCCAGAAATAACTGAGGGGAAACGTAAAGATCCTGCCTTAAAAAGAGGAGAGAGAGTTAATTAAGAAGAAAAGGGAAGGCAGGTGCTTTGTACCTCCAACATCAAAAGAGAATTGCACTTTCTTCTGCTGCATTATCAGTCATTAGCAGGCACTAAACACAAGTGGAGCATCAGGTAGGCTGAAACTGCTTTTGAGCCCAGATACAAATTTCCTATTTGGTGCTAAAGGAAAGGAGTTTTGTGTACCTCCCTGGTTGTAAACTCAGCCATATGGGGAATACCATCATTACTTGCTCTGAAACCAGATATTTGCTCCAAAAGCTCAACAAAAGGAATGTTGAATCTTACTTTTGTCTTTCCTGAAGGAATAGTGAAGCTTCTGCAGCTGTGTTGTTTGGGTTCAAAGGGCAGTCCAGGGGCTAGGATCAGCCCCAGATGATCTGTTTATGCAGTTTAAAGACTAGAAAAACTGAACTAAGGGATGTATGCATTGGCTTACCCAGCACAGCAAACACCTCTGAATATTGGGAGGTCACTATAGATCACTGTACTTTGGCAGGAAAGGGGAAGAAGCCCAAAAGAGCTCTAGTTCTCTTACAGCCTTAACTAATCTAAATGGTTTTCACTGAGTGAAGTCAATTACTCTGAAATACTTGGTCTTTCCACAGAAGCAACATTCAGTGCTTCTCTATCCAAGACCTTAGCTGAATGAGCAACGAGACTGAGAGGACACAATGTAAGATTCATTTTCTGCTGAAAGAACTGTGCTGTCCTACAGACATCATGGGGAGCATCAACAGGTTTACAACCTGACTAATGATAGCTCTTACCCTGGCCTTGCTGAAAGTTTTTATGCAAGGAATCAGAGAAAGATTTTGTCCCAGGAATCCTCCTCTCACAGCTGTTTGTGTGGGTTAGGTGGAAGGCTGCAGATGCTCTTCACACCATTCATTTCCTTGGGATAGTTCTCAGCCTATGCATGTCAAAGCAACTCCTCACAATCCAGAGGACATCCCCTCCCTGCTTTGCTCAAGATTCCTCCCTGTATAGATTCTTTATGATAAACCCCACAGTAATCACCCACTCTCTAGTGCCTCCACAATAAGAGTAAACATTTCAAATTATTGCTGTAAAATCCCACAGTATTTTGTAATCATGATAAATTTAGGAAGCTCTTTCCTTTGAGAATATCTGCACCAATGAAGAGCCATCAGTGATTAGCTAACCCACAAAAAAATCCTGATCTCAGGTCTCTCAGAGCTGCTTCACTGATGTCAATAACATTGGTTTATATTAACACTTCTGTAAATAGAGTCAGTAGTTGGTCTTTCACATTTACAATTTCTATTCCTAGATGTAGCAAATGCATTTCTTTCCTAGCTGCCAAAGCTGTAGGAAATTCCCCAAGTAATATGCAAAAGACAATGAAATTAAAGGGTTGAAATTCTATGAATAGTTTGAAAGATATTGTCAATTTATACTACACATCTCTCAGTTACCTCATCATTTTAAACACCTTCATAAATTGGAAATAATAATAGCTGATCATTATGCTAGTAGTTAATCTTTGCTAATGGACTCACCTTTCTAACCTAAAGGTTGTCTTAGGGATCTGCATTCAGACTGACCTTGCACCCCACATATAACCATAGAGTGTCCTGAGTTGGATGGAGCTGATGGAGCAGGTGCAGAGGAGGNCAAGGATCATTGACAGTGTGTGTCTAAGAGCAATGTCCAGGTGCTTCTTGAATTCTGTCAGGTTTGGCGCCATGACTATGACTCCTTCCCTGTGCCAGTGCTCCACCATCCTCTGGGGAAAGAACCTTTTCCTTATATCCAACCTAACCCTCCCCTGGCACAGCTTCATGCCATTCCCCTGAGTCCTGTCACTGGTCACCAGAGAGATCAGCTCCTGCCCCTCTGCTTCCCCTTGTCAGGAAGTTCTAGAGTGTGATATTTAGTGAAAAGAGAGTGCACTTCTCTAAGATATCTCAATAGACCACAAGTATTTCTCAAGCTTTTCCCTAGCTCTGCATGGTTTTTCACATTTCTAGTGGCTCTCTTTGCCATAGTTTGCATATAATCCCCAGAAGCAGAAATCATCAATGAATGAAAAAATGCATGGGACATGAAAATTTCACTCTGGAAAAAAATTCCTTTAGGATAGAGCACAAGCATTTGAAACCAAGTGGACAGATAGACACAGAAATGTGCTGCCAGCTGTTGAGGACTCTGCTTCTACTGGTACCAAATCCCTCTCTCTGGATTGCTGCCTTCTGCTGGCTGAGCAACTGGAAAATAACCAAAGGTGCCTATTGAAGAAAAGCCCTCCTCAGTTTCGACTCCATTTCAAATCCAGCCTCATATTAGCTTCACACTGAGGTTCAGGAAGAGCTGCATTATAAACAACATTATTTCAGAGTCTATGCTTCTTCCTCTAACACTTAGGTGTTTCTATAGACTTAAACTGGGAGTGGTGTAGCTTGGCCCATTGTGATTCTCTTTGTTCTGCTGTGGATTCTAATATCACAGTATCCCAGTATGTCAGGGGTTGGCAGGGCCCTAGAAAGCTCATCTAGTGCAACCCCCCTGCCAGAGCAGGATCACCTAGACCAGCTCACACAGCAATGTGTCCAGGCAGCTCTGCAATGGCTCCAGACAAGGAGACTCCACAGCCTCCTGGGCAGCCTGGGCCAGTGCTCTGGCACCCATACTGTAAAGAAGTTCCTCCTCGTGTTAATACTAAACCTGCTGTGGTCCAGCTTGCTCCCATTCCCTCTTGTCCTACCACTGGATGCCATTGAGCAGAGCCTGGCTCTCTCCTCCCTCCTCCTGACACTCACCCTNCCTCCTGACACTCACCCTTAACATAAAGACTGGCTTATTTCAATTTTGCTTGAATGTGGATCTATGAAGCAAGAACAATTGCTTGATCTGCTGACATTTTTCCCTAGACTTCCCAAAAGAAGAGCCATAGTTGTCATGTCCTTGTCTGTCCCACCACCATCCCACCTCTTGCTGCCTCCTGTTGCTCTCACCATTTCCCATGGCTCTTCACATCCAAACAACAGCCAGGGAAAAAGAAGAAGATGCTGAAGAGCTTCATCTGTCACTGGAAAAGCAGGAAGGGTTCAGACACAGTATATAAACTTCTCAACTCTCTCTCCTCTTGCTTTGTTTTCCACATGTAGTATCAGGTGATGCATGGCAGCTGCAAGAGAGATCAGTCTCAATGTTTGGGCTTCATCTGAGCTCAGGACTCAAAGTAAAGGTCAGGAGCCATGACCCTAAATGGATTAAACTAAAGAGAAAGGTATATAGAAACTCTGCCATATGAACTGTTCACCTGAGGGGGAAATCACTCTGCATTCATCTCTGGACAGAGGTGAAACTGAATGTGGAGACTTGGTGCTTAAGCTTCACTCTGAAAAAGTCAGTGTGTCTGTACAACTGATTAAATGAGAAACAATAATGTATTCATCTTAGATGTTCTTACAAGGCTTTGAAATTAGCATAGCCTTTAAACACAGCAGCTCTCACTGCTTGTGAATTTTCTTTGCCTTCCTCCAGCTGAGGAAGCTGGCCCACAGCAATTTCTCTCTTTGCAAAGGAAAAGTTAAGATGAGATGACACAAAGCATTAACATTCACCAAGCTTTGCAACTCTTTTTAGGTGGAAAGGAAACCTCACAGCCCCGAGGCTTGATCCTTTTTGGTTTCTTAAAGATAAAAGTAAATAAATAAATAGAGAGATAAATAAATAAATAGATAAATAAATCCTTTCTTAGAAGTAAAAAAACCCCATGGTTCAACAGAGGGGGGGAAAAGAGAAAAAGACATTGATATATGGAGAGAAAATGTTATGTTAGAGGAAAAGATTCTGTTTCAGACCTCTCTCAGCTTTCCTTCCTAGAAAGCAAAGCACTCCTCAAGGAGTTTCTCTGTTGGGAACCCAAGGTTATTAACAAATTAGTGAGCATTGATTCTGAGTGAGGACATTTGGCTTTTAATATATCACTCTCCCTCCACAGTGCTGCCTGAGTTTTTCATGCTGCTTTGCTGCTTAGCACATTCTCTTCCATGGGAGTGAGAAGCAGGTTCATCTTGTGGGGTTTAGGTACAGAACCTCCTGAATACATTGCTTTATTGCTGTATCAGTAGGGTGTATTTGTGATTAATTGGCATGGTAAATAGATGTTGAAAATAAATACGTATATGTAGCTTGTATGAGTTCAGCCTTGATTAATATATTAAGATGTAGGTAAGAGTCTTTCATAGCAGATAATGAAGGTTGTTCTACAAATTCTATTAATTGCCTTGTTTACAGTATGTTCCCTGGGCTGTGAAAATCCTATGAAATCATAATCCTACTGCACAGGGATTTTTGAATGCTTTTTCTGACTGAAGAATTCCTTGTGGCATTCAGTAGTTCTATTGGCCTTGTACTGCTATAGAAGATAGTAATATGTGAAGAAAATCTTTGCATTCCAAATTTTCATCTATTTGTACAATTACACTCACATTATCCTAGAAATAACATGAATTTGTGATCAGTAATAGCAATAATACCCACCTTATATTTCAGATGGTACACTACAAAACTGAGAGCATTTTGAAGTGAGGATAATCATGATTTCCCCATTACCATGAAATAACAGAAGCAAATGGGAAAAGAGCTCACATCTCTGTCTAGATCTTCCCAAGGTTTTTCAGATCAGACAAGATTTCTAGTGAAGAAAGATTTCTATTGACCTTTTATAGGCACATATATGCATGTCCCAGATTTGGCAGAGGTTTCTCAGGTTTGTATGAGATCCTTTGGGATTTGAAACCACAGACACAAGTATTAAAAGCAGACATTATCCATGTCAAATATCTATAAGCTGTAGGATGAGACACATATCTGGGATGTAAGTGTGTGTATGGAGGACAGGAAAACTCTTTCCTATCCAACTCCATTTCTCACATCAAGTCCTGAGCCCTAACAGACAAGCAATATAAGCTGAAGTCCTTGAGAATGATATTTCATATCTACAAAGAATGAAGGCTGATGAACTTGTACAGAAAAACAGTACATTACCTCAGACCATGGGGAAAAATGTACACATTTTTGGGGAACAAGCCCTCCCTGCTTTAAAACGTGGCACAGAAGAACACAATTGTAACTAGACCTGAATAGCTCAATTTCCAGATCTCCACAGATCTCCAGGCTTTAAATTTTTTCATTGCTATGGACATGCATGTGTATCATTTGGTTTTCTGACTAAATCATGGGTTTAGATAATCTGGGTTTTGAATCTTCCTGACATTTTATTGTATTTCTCACTAGAGGACAAGAGAAGTATGTACAAGTCACTTCTTTTCCTATAAACATCACTTTGCAAATTAGGTTCAGAAGAACTGCCTTGGCTCCAAGGTTAACATTCCTGGGTGTTTCAAATTTGGAAGGTTTCCCATAATAATCATATTCTGTATCAGAGTGTGGTCTGCAGGCTCTTATTTAGAGCCATCAGGCAGCAGTGACTAGCTGAAACCAGTTTAACTTTCAGCAGAAGGGTAACAGGAGCCCAGCACTGGTCTCAAACAAAGCAGCAGGAAGGCAGCAAGAAGCTCTTCCCAGAGCACAAAAAGCCCTGTCCTATGGAGATCTTGTCTCTGCCCTAAGACTGCACATACATTGTTCTCATCAGCTCCCCTCAAGCTGTTGAAATCATTTAGAGGGAACAGCTCTGGAGTTTATGATTCCCCTAAACCTCTTTGGTTTCAAAAATATGGAAAGTTTGATTGGTATCAAGATTCTTTCTCTCCAGTCCTTATCCCTACCACATGCATGCACTCTGCAGAAGTGACTTGGTGGCTGTCCATGGGGTATTCTCTTAGGAAGACAAGGAGCTTTCTGATTAGGAATTTAGAATATTTTTTCTGTTAGAGCTTCCCTGTAGATACAGAACTAGCCTTGACAGAGCATCATTCACAGCTTATAATTTAAAGAGGAAAAAAAACCCCAAAACACTTCATTTGCTTGGCGACAGGAGCACTCGAGTCTGTGCTCTTTTGCTTCAGTGCCAAAGAAAGCTTCACTCTCTTCCCACAGACCAAGATCATTCTGGTGGAAGTTTCCTACCTTTCAAGTAGCCTCTCTTACCACTCTCTGCTTGCTCTACAAGACCTGATATCTCTGTTGCTTCCATGCCCACTTCCCTTCAGTGCAGAGTTGGAGGCTGAGGACAGCAGTGTGGGTGAGGAACTGCTGCTGCCTCCTGGCACACAGCTCAGGGTGGAAAGTGGCTTGGTTGATCAGCCACTCTAGATTTTGGATAGCTATTGATCACCTGAATTCACCAGTTTACTATTGCTGAAATTACTTAGCTCTTTCATACATTAAAGGGAAGAAAACCCACTAGACTTAGGATGATCTAGGGGAAAATGTGGCAGTTTGATGCACTGGGGAGGTGGTAAAAAGGAATTTACTTCTAATTCCATTATTGCTATACCTCTAGGTTGTGACCAGTTTCTCAGGCTGTAGCTCTCTATTTCAGGTGCTTTTGCTACCTTCTCTAAAGTCTCTCTCCCTTGACTATATGAGGAACTTTGGCTCCTGGGCATAGAAGCCTTCAATCTCAATTTTAAACTAGAGACATATTTAAAAGAACATGAACAGTGCCCTTGACTTAATGTAAAGTTGTTACAGCAATACTCAGGGCAACACAGATTGTCCTGATCTTTCTAAGATCAGTGGGATAAAACACTTAGCAGTGGGAGCCATGGAGTCACAAGTGTGGATTTCATGGTCAGAAGTTAGCATTAGCATCTGACAGTGTTCCTGTGTCTGACAACATTATTGACTAAATAATTATCAGTAAAGTCTTGCTCTATTCCCCCCACCACTGTCACAGATTCATGCTAACTGAACTATTACAAGGACTTTCACCTTCAGTCCTGAAGAATTCCTTTCCTGTTCAAGGATAACATATGATATTTGGAACACTAAAGGAAGCTTACTTTGCCATATCCTTTGGCTATTTCTTCTGTACAGATAAGTCAGGTTTCTTCTGCCAGAGCTGTCAGCCCACCACCTTTTATAGGAGTTACATTCACTATAAAAATGAAAAGAAAACAAAGAATGTTGGAGAAAAAGAAAAGCTTGTTGCCAAATAGAGCATGTACAGGAAAACCTAGACATGTGTTACAGGCTGGAAATGAACTTGAAGGTGTGCTGGGGATACATGGATATTAGCCCACTGACACCATGGAAAAAATGAAAGTTGCTGATCATGCCCTAAGCAGGAGATATGAAAACCAGATGGCTCTTAATGCTGAGTGCAAATCCACTGCACATGGAGCAAGGACAACCAGGGAACTATGGGAACAGAGTCACTGCAGAGCTTAATCAGCTCTGCTTGTCCAGGATAAAACATTTTGGCAATGCTGTGTTTAGGCCTCTGCCTTGTCAAGTAGAATGCTTCCTTAATACTGCTGCAAATGTTTCCTGTAGGTACAAAATGACAGGGCCCAGAGGTGTGACCTCAGCCAAAGGGATTAGAAATATTACATCATGAGTCTAGATGTTATCTTCATCTAGAACAATATCACAATGGTTAAGACTTTCTTTTATTCTCATTGAACTGGAAAAAAAATCCATGTATCATCAGTTTGCTAGGCACTTGTGCATGTCTGGAACAAAACTATCTCATTTGAGCTGTTGCTTTTCTCTCTGTACTGTGAGCAGAACTATCCCTCTAGCCAAATCAATCTCAGTCCTTTAAAGGTAAAAAATAAGACAGTCAATTTTCAATTTACTGGTGTTAAACACATGTTTTTTCCACTGAAAAAGATCAGAACAATCTGTAATGCCCTGAGTATTTATAGAACAACTTCACAACTTTACATTAAGTCAAGGGCATTTGTTCATGACTTCTCAGACTAGAATCTTATGCACAGCTAAGAGAACTTGAACTTGCATCCAGACATGTCTGATTAGTTCATAATTAAGAAATACATCAATATAGGATTAATAATGAATAAAATAAAAATTAATGGAGATAAATAATTCATAGTCCAAGGAAGAAAACTGAACCATGGTAACTGCCATGTCATGTCATAAATCAGTTTGTTTCCCAGTAGTGTTGAGTAATAAAACCAGTATGTTCATTGAATATGGAATTATGTGGAAAAACTTGGCTTCAGATCTATTTCTCTGTTCCCTGATTGATTGTATGAAATTATTTTTGTGGAAGGATGCAAAAAATGGAGGGTTTTTGTAATGCTAATCAAGAAGAGATTTTCCACACCAGAGAGAAGCACATTGTCTGCTCTAGCAGAACACAACCCATGACTTTAAAGACACTTAAAGACATCAATCAATTCACAGCACTGCTTTATTCAGAACTGCAGAAAAGACATACTCTGGTGAGATTGTTGGGGCTCAAAGTTGTTCCTTGTGCAAGGGACCTTGGTACAATTGTGACTGGCATCTTGCTACCCTGGGCCATCTGATGCCATGAGAATAGCCTTCGTGTTGGGTAACAGCAGAAGCACTTGTGGTGTACCTGGAGTCACAGAGTGTTAGGGGTTGAAGGAACCTCTGGAGATCATCTAGTCCAACCTCCCTCTCAGAGCAAGGTCACCTAGAGCAGCTTGCACAGGATGTGTCCAGGTGGCTTTGGAATGTCTCCAGAGATCACCTCTCTGGACAACCTGGGCCAGTGCCCCACCACCCTCCAAGGAAAGAAATTTCTCTTTATGATAGATGGAATTTCCTATGTCCAAGTTTGTGCCTGTTACTCTCCTGCCACTGGGCACCACAGCACAAAGCCTGGCCCCATCCTCCTGCCCCCCACCCTTGAAGTATTGCTAAGCATTGCTCAGATGTCCCCTCAGGGTGCTCTGCTCCAGCCTAACCAGCCCCAGCTCTCTCAGGGGGTAGCTGCTGCAGTGTTCATCCCTCAGCAGGAGGCAGCTCAGTGCTGGATGTAAGAAGATGTAGCACCTCAGCATTTCAGACTGCCAGAGCAATGGGAAACCTCCTGCATGCCATTGCCTATGTGTATTTAAAGTGCTTTTTAAATGATGTGGGTCTGTGGGTTGTGTAACAGAGCCTTTATCTTTCTAGCATAGCCCACTCTGCTGAGAGTTTTCCATTCATCACCCCTTGCCAGTTTTCATCCCTGAGCTCTTTGCTAGCTGCCTGACATCATGTCCAATGCTAGTCCCCTGTGGAGAGATGCAGAGCTATTTGGTCTGACTTGCTTTAAAATCAGCTCCTGTCACCTCAAAACCAGCAGTAGCAAAGAGCTTGACATAACCTGCCCCAGGGAGGACAAAAAAATGTGATCTTGCAAGGAGAAACTGGAAGAATAGCCATGCCCAGGAGAAACTCTATGCTCTGGTTTATGTTACTTTGAGGTTGTTTATGTTAACATTAAATCACAAGCTCCAGGAAGGAGATAAGTTTACACAATATAAAATATGCACAGATTCTGACTACATGATGGAAACAGCACATGCTGAAGGCTTTAGAACTTGCATCTATTTTCCATGCCCAACACCCTGGTGTTACTCCTTCATCCCAACTGTGGCACACATCACTTGCTCTTCTTTGTATCCCATGACTAACGATTCATGGCACATGGTGCCATCAGAAAATGCAGGCTCCACTTCATGTCTGCTATGTAAACATCAACTTTTAACATTTACCCTGAGTAGACTTTCTAAATAAATCCCATCTGAGTGCTGAGGCTGGTGTAAAGCTGGAGTGCTTCCATTAGAGACCCTATCATTAGGAACAAGCAATTAGTTCTGAGTGACTGCATTTGCTGATTACAGAATCTTATGTGAACAAACATCCACTCTCTCTTTCTAGACCCCACCATGGGGCATTTAAAGCCTTCTTGTCACTGAGCATGTTTTGATGTCAGAACTGACACCTCAGCTCTGAGAATAATCTCCTTACTCAACCAAGAAAAGGGAAAATAAATGGGAAATGTGTATTAAAGCCCAAGAGCACACGAGCTGGAGTTGCCCAGACTGATGCAGCTGTTCAGATGAAGACTTCTTTTGCTGAGTGATATTACATACCATTTTTCTCCTTCATATGGATTGCCCAAACTATATGCCACTGTGAGAGCAGAGATAGGCTGCTCCTTTATTTCTAGCAGCAAGATGAGAACTGGGCAGTGACTTGCCAGCAGAGCTTATGTGGCACTAGCAATAACCTGCAGTGTATGTTCTGCCTGGTGTATGAATAGCCTGGGTACCAAAATGTGCCACATTCCTATTTCTTGTCAATAGCATCTATTGCCCTTTATTCTGCCTTAAAACTGGAGCTGGAGTGTGCTAAAACTGGCATTAACTCTCTTCCAATCTGTGAAAGACTGTAAATATCAGGAAAGCCCAGGTAACAAAGGGCAGACACAGCAGCTGGAGCTCTCAGGAGGGAGGTCTGGTCTTTCAAATGAGGCATTGTCTTCAATTCAGCTTGTCCCATTCACTCAGCCTCAACCTTGCCCCCTTCTGAGTTGCAGCTCACAGACTATAATTGAAGGGTGTGCAGAAAGCAAGCTTGCACTCTGTAAAGACACTGAAATGATATAAAAGTGCTTAGCCGTTAGCAAAAAGATATTTCATGCTGAAGAAAGTTCTCCAGTATGCTATCAGAGGTGGTTTAGTCCATCTCTGTGAACGTGCTGTGACCCCAGAAACCCAACTGCACTATAGACTTGTGCCTTTCTTGCACTTCCATTAGTGAATAGGCTTCATGTAAATACATGCATGAGGCAAGTTTGACCTAGATTGTTGCCTTTCATACCCCTGAAAAGACTTCCTCCTCATGTTTGTAGAGACAAAGCCTCTATTAATTTAACAATATAAAGACTACATGTAGAAAAAAAAGGGGCAACTCAGACCTGTGGGGAATGTTCCCAACTCACATTTGATAGGGATTGAGATGTAACTGCCAGTGCTGCACCTATTCCTCTTCTGCAACTGTAACAAATGACTTGAGGAGCTCCCAGGAGATTTATTTCATTGAAGGTTCCTTGGAAGACATTCAAAGATGCTATCAGAATTAAAAGCTGCAAATAGAAGAAGAGCTAGAGATTATATATGGAAGCCTTTGTACAAAGAACTATTATTTTTCCATAATTTAAGTATTTCCCAAGATTTACTGACACTTTGTGAAGAAGAAAGAGATTGATTGTTTGCATTCAGAATAGTTATGCATGTGAACAAGTGGGTTGAAAACAGACACAGAACAACTAGGGTTTGTTTAGCTTGTTCTTATATTGAGGTCTCTGTGTGCATGAGGTAATGAGGCCATTAGCATTTTGTGATAGACAGTAGCATGTCTGAGAGGCCATGGAAAGATCATCAAATGCTAGATGCTAAAACTCAGTTATATTCAATTATGCCTTCACATCCAATGACTTAGTCAAATGAGAATGAACTACTGATTTGGCTAAATCTCACTGAGTGCTAAGACATTTAGTTATTTCAAGAGTTTTTCATGGTATTTCCATACACAAGAGGAATTAATTCTTGCTGCTTGTTTAAACAGGGATGAGTTTTTTTTCTGAGTGCAGTGTGTGTGGAAGGCAGCCAGGCTGCTCCTGATGAAAACACAGGGATTTGTGACACAGTTTGACAGGAGGTTATGAATTTATCATGGATGCCTAGAAAAACTGTATCTGTAACTTATCCAGACAAATATATATATATATGTATACATATATATATATACACACACACATATATATAAATACATATATATACATACATATATATATACACACATATATATAAATACATATATATACACACACACATATATAAATACATATATATACACACATATATAGATACACACACATATATATAAATACATATATATACATACATATATATATACACACACACATATATATAAATACAATATAAATACATATATATACACACACACACATATATATACATATATATACATACATATATATACACACATATATATAAATACATATATATACATACATATATATATACACACACATATATATAAATACATATATATATACACACACATATATAAATACATATATATACATACATATATATACACACACATATATATAAATACATATATATACATACATATATAAATACATATATATACATACATATATATATATACACGCACATATATATAAATACATATATATACATACATACATATATTTATATATATGTGTATTTATATATATATAAATACAGACATGACTGTTGTCATAGTTAATAAAAAGGAATAAACTACATCAGCATCCTGATGTAGAATCACAGAATCATTATGTTTGGAAACGATTTCTGAGATCCTATGGATCACCTGATAAGATATTTCTAATCCTTCTGCTTCCCTCTCTCTTTTATTTTTCCCCAGTCCAAGCATATTAGGACACTTCCCTAGGGTACAGATAGTGAAGTCCTTTGCAAGATAAAGAACTCTCACCCTAAAATGCTTATCCAGGTTTGCCTCGTGTTGCATGGTAGTACTATTTCCCTGAAAGAGGAAAGTAATACCAAAAAGGCAAGAGTGAAAACCAAAGCACTTTCAGTCTTGTTTGGGACTGAGAGTGCCCATTAACATTGCTGGCAGTTGGGGTTCTGGGCTGGATTTATCCAGCATGGCAATGGGCACTGGGCAGCCATGGAGATCCTGCTCAGCAGCAGCTTGCTGCTTCTCTTGCTTCCTTTTGTCAAATCTTCTCTTGAAAACCTTTTCAAAACCATTAAGAGCAAGGAGACTGAATGGCTTTCACTGAGGGCATAATTTGAATACCATGGGTTTATTCAGATGTAGCAGTGGCCTAATTTGTTTGGAGACCCTTTATTGTTAGTGATACAAGGGAAGAAAAGAGCTCAGAGTGCACAGGGAGCCTATTGGTGGCAGCTAAGAAAAGGGAAACTTACTGCTTATAAACAGAACATATGTGCCATGGAATCACGGAGAGAAAGAAAACACTGAACCCTATGGTGATTTTTCATTTCAGAGAGGAATTATGCTTTAAACTTTGGTCTCTTCAAAGAACAAACACCTTCAATATATCTTGACAGATCTGCACACAAAAACCCTACTGCATTTGGGCCAAGCCCACAAAGATTCAGGGAGTTCTAAGCCATCCTAATAGCTTTGATACAGTACTGCTCTGGTATGAGAATCATTTGAAAGAGCAGGTGCAACAGCAGTCTTGTTTTACCAATAAATATGTAAAGAAAGCCAACAACAGGTAAGCTCTTTATGAAATCAGATGGCAGAAATAATAGCAACCTCTGCAAAATAAGTAAGTATACATGTTCATCTGGAGCCAAAAGAGATGCAAATCCCATGTGGATGTAGGAATTCTGCTGAGTTCTAGCTAAGGAGATGTAATAGAGGTTAACTGTTGGAAGACAAGTTTGTTTTAGATGAATATACAATTAATATTTCCACTGTTTCTCACTTAGAACCATTTTCCTCCTGTTCAGCAAAAATAGCTCTGTTCATCCTACAGGAAGAGTCTTGATACTTGCAAGAAAAGCAAACAAAATGTTCCTAAGAAAATGCTCTTTGCATACACCATTAGTGTCAGATCCTTCACCTGGAATATAACAGAGCTGGGCTTCAGCTTTCTTCATGAGGAATGGAAACAAGGAAATCCTCCTCCTGTGTGGGAAAGGCTAGACTCCTAGGTGGGAGAATCACCTTCATTATTGTGCTAAATGTGTCAGAAAATCTTTACTGAAACAAGGAAAAAGAAGAAAAAAAAATAAAAAGAACTTGAAGGACTAAGCATATAATATTGAACCACCTCAGGCTGCTAGAAATGCTTGGGTTATTTTTCTTCTTCTTCTTGCTTATATGGGATTTAAGTTCAGATTTGCTTTCTGTCTAATTCAAAGTAGACATCTGACTTAGGCTTTCCAGCTTTTGATTGAAATGGGAAACTTCCTCCAGAGGCCTGGGCACTCTGATTCCTTCTACCTGTACTTATCCCATCTTCTCAGTCTGTGTCCTCCAGCTCAGCCAGCCAGAGGGCCAAGACAACCTTTGCTTTGGAGGCTGGAACTCCTTGGGGCACAATGCAGAGCTTTGGGTTCCTGTGCTGCTCAGTGTTTGCATGGGAAGGTAAACAGCAGCACAGGGTGAGCTGGCAGTGCTGCCCTAGCCACAGGCCTGGTGTTCACATGCTGTACTCCAAGGACAGATGGCTTGCAGTCCCCTGGCAGAGGACAGGAGTCTCCAAGTGCTCCATCTTTCCTGAGAGCTCCAAGCACTGGCACACTTCCAGAGAGCAGTTGAGCAAACTGGACATCCGCAAGTCCATGGGTCCGGATGGGATGCACCCAAGAGTGCTGAGGGA
>VWZO01010876.1:91391-104875 GCA_013396975.1 Bucco capensis
GATTATCTGAGATCTTCTCCAGCTGAAAACCACTCAGTCAGGTTGACCTGAAGTCAGAATCTCTTTTGTTTAGTTACCAAACCCACCTCTTTTCAATGAGTTTCCACATTTTTCACTGTTTCCTCATTTCTCAGTGAGTTTACAGAGATATCCCCCAGAACAGACACAGCCTTGACCTTTCAAGCTCTCATCTTCCAAAGAGCTTTGGAAGTAGGCCAGGCAGGGACCTCTTCTTCGGGGGAATGAACTCTAGTTGCCATATTGTGTCTTGCAAAAAGGGATGATTGTTTAGGTGAGAGGAGCTGTCATGCTTTTGGGGATCAATCTGCAGTGCAGGAATCAGAGAGCAGGGATGCTAAACTAAGCCATATTCTGCACCTGTGATGAGCTTCTGGCTCACTCCTGAAGACCATACAGGCTGTGAAAGATGTCAGTGCCTTCTACTTCAAGATATGAACAAAGAAGAGTGATGCCATGCAATACCTTCACAGAGCAGTTCCAATATGCAATATATATCTATATAAAATTGCACATATATATATGCATATATATTTATTCTAAAAGGCAAATTCCATGAGATACAGTGAAGACTGATGGGTTTTTCCCCTACAGATAAAGAAATGTGATAGCAAAGCCTCAGTAAGCTGGAAATGATTCTTACTTAACACAGCTGTTCAAACAGCTAAGTCTGTTGAATGTGGCACTAAAAAAGTTTTCATATTTTGATATGGAAACATCACTTTAAATTGGCTTATTTTATACGAGAAACATTTTTGCTTAGGTTAGTACAACAGTTTAATTTCTTGGTTTGGTGTAGCAATATGGCAAAACCTTAGCAATAATAAAGAAAAGCACAATTGCAACTAATGACTTTTTCCTGCTTGAATTTGAGGACTTAAAGTGCACATGTGTAAGCAGTGGCCATGGCTCTCACTACCATGGAACATCCATTTGAAAGGGTCCCATCAGTAAATAGGATGCCTCCTTGGAAATGTTTACAAGATTGGACCTTAAAATAGAATCCATGATCAGCAGGCTATGTACTCTTGGCTGAACAGCTGTAAGTATTTATTAATGACACCAAGAATACAAGAATTATTACTAATGTGAGAGCTATTCAGTTGAAATTAAGGGCATTCCTTATTTTATTCAGACATCAACTGCCCTGCTAATTTTACTTCATCTCAATTAGTCATAGTACACCAATTTTTTTTCACATCAAATTATAAAGGAGCCATGCAGCAAAACAAGAATTTTCCTGACTTTAGTAGTGTTGCACCTCTCCATAAACAGGGGCTTAGTCTGGATTGTATTTGCAAGTTATGTTAAAGCAAGGAGAGCTTAGAACACTGCATTATACTCTAATGATTTCTGATGCCCAGATATTCATGAGGTTGCATTGACATAAAGAGCAAGAGACTTATGAAATCATCACCAAGAAATTACTTCTCTGTCTCTTTCTGATTTAGCCATTTAAAAACATTGACCAAGAACACGTTACAAACCTAGGGCTTGGCTCATACCTGTGGCTCTTGTTCCCAGAACAAATGCCAGGAGCCTGGAGCCCAGCTATTCCAGATGTTCAAGGAGCCATGAAGCACCTGGAGTGTATCTGAGTCCCACTTTGTGCTCAGACTCAGACCCAAACTGCAGTGCTGGGATTGCCAGACCCATTGCCCTCTTTCCAATCCTCACATCCTCCCACATAACCATTCCACATCCATGTTCTCCTGCCTCAGAAAGCTTGGGCACCAGCATCAATAATATTGGAGAAGTCCTGGCAGTCAGGTGCAGTCCCTAGTGACTGAACAAGGGGCATGGTACACCCATTGTCAAACAGGGTGCAAAGGAGGAACCTGGGAACTACTGACCTGTTAGCCTCACCTCTGTGCCTGGGAAAATCATGGAGCAGATTCTCCTAGAAGGTCTGCTAAGGCACATGGAGGAGAGGGAGGTGATCAGAGACAGTCAGCATGGCTTCACTAAGGGCACATCCTGTCTGACAAACCTAGTGGCTTTCTATGATACTGTGACTACCTCAGTGGCCAAGGGACAAGCTGTGGATGTGATCTATCTGGACTTGTGCAAGGCCTTTGACACAGTCCCCACAACATTCTACTGGCCAAGTTAGAGAGCTATGGATTGGATGGGTGGACTGTTCAGTGGATAAGGAACTGGCTGGCTGACCGCATCCAGAGGGGAGTGGTCAATGGCTCCAAGTGCAGCTGGAGATCAGTGCCAAGTGGTGTCCCTCAGGGCTCTGTACTGGGGCCTGGACTGTTTAATATTTTTATAAACGATATCGACAGCAGCATTGAGTGCACCATCAGCAAGTTTGCAGATGACACCAAGCTATGGGGTGCTGTTGATAAGTTGGAGGGGCGAGATGTCATCCAGAAGGACCTGGACAAGCTGGAGAGGTGGGCCCAGGGGAACCTCAGGAGCTTCAACAAGACCAAGTGCAGGGTCCTGCACCTGGGTCAGAACAATCCCCACTATCAATCCAGGCTGGGGGATGAGATGATGGAGAGCAGCCCTGCAGAAAAGGACTTGGGGTGCTGGTGGCTGAGAAGCTGGCCATGAGCAAACAGTGCACGCTGGCAGCCCAGAAGCACAATGGCATCCTGGGCTGCAGCAAGAGAAGCGTGGCCAGCAGAGCCAGAGAGGTGATTCTGCCACTGCACTCTGCTCTGCTCACACCTCCTCTGCAATACTGGGTCCAGTTCTGGAGCCCTCAACACAGAAAGGACATGGAGCTGATGGAGCAGGTCCAGAGGAGGCCACGAGAATGCTCAGGGGCTGGAACACCTCTGCTCTGAGGACAGGCTGAGGGAGCTGGGATTGTTGAGCCTGGAGAAGAGAAGGCTTCAGGGGAACTACTAGTGACGTTCCAGGACCTAAAGGGAACTTCCAAGAAGGCTGCAGAGGGCCTGTTTGCAAAGGCCTGCAGTGAAAGGACAAGGGGCAATGGTTTTAAATTGGAGAGGAGGAGATTTAAACTGGGCATTAGGAAGAAGTTCCTCCCCACGAGGGTGGTGGAACACTGGCCCAGGTTGCCCAGGGAGGTGGTTGAGTTGCCATCCCTGGAGGCATTGCAGGTGAGGCTTGCCAGGGCTCTGGGCAAGCTGCTCTAGTTGGGGATGTCCCTGGCCACTGCAGGGGTTGGACTAGATGAGCTCCAGAGGTCCCTTCCAACCCAAACCATTCTAGGATTCTAGGATCCTATGTTCATGGCTGAGCCCCTTCTGAGTTAGTGCTGTTAATGAGGATATTAGCCTTTGGTCTGAGTAATTAGCAAAACATCATTTCCTCTCTCATTTTATGCTGATTAGGTAACTGAAGCCTATGTGTAATTGAAACTATCAAACCTTTCTATAATTAGCAGCATGAAGTGATTTTTTTTCCTGTGCTTTTCAAATACAGTGTGAATTTGAACCCATTTTATAAGGAGCATCTTCTCCTCTCCTGGGGTGTGACTCAGGCTGTTCTAACAGCAAAGCAACATTATTGCCCTTTTTGTTTTGCAAATAAGCTGGTTTTTCCTTCTGTTACTTATAATTGCTCCTAATACTTATTATAGAAAGACCCAATAAAGGAGAATCTCTTTGTAATTACTCAAACAGCAGACTAATTTTCTAATTATCAACAAAAAGTCATGATATCATAATTGCTCCATTTCCACAGCATGTAAGTCACACACAAAAAGGACTCCTGATGACATAATTGCTTCACATACATTTTATAGCACCAAGAATGATTTTTTTCTTCCACTCTCAATTAACAAAAAATTGTTCTGTACAATGAGAAGCTATTCCCTTTTTCATATTCATGTCATTAGAAAACAGAAAAGAATATATATTTGAAAGGAGAATATAATAAAAACAGGCATTCTTCCTACATTCTAATGCTTACACACAGCAATATAAATCTCAATTTGGAAATGCTTCAAATAAAATCCTTGAGTTCTTAGAAAATAACCAAGACTCTAATGTAAAGATCATTACATTTTGATATTTCACCAGTATTTTTATTGAACTGGAAATTTTAACAAGAAGTGTGGTTTTGCTATGTATATTATCTATATACAAAACCACACACACACATACACTCACAATATACATTCACAATCACAAGAACAGAACGTTTAACTAGTAATATGGGAAAGAGAAAAATCTGTTGTTTTCTAGGTCATTTTAAATATATATTTTAAGTTTTACATTTCTTAACAATCCAAAATAACTTTATTATGTTAAAAGTATGGGTTTTTTTCCTCTCTGCTTAATATCTACCAGGGGAAATACATCTATTTTCCTGGTGAGTTGTATTCTCAAGGAGACACAAATGAACTTTCATTACAAAGCTCAAGTTTTGCATAGTTTCTGAGATGCAGAAGCCCTATAGGGTAGCTGTTTTCCTAGAGAAAAGGTCTCATCTTGCCAATGTGGCTGCATGGCCCCATCCTGCATCTCCCTCCTGCTGCTGGCAAGGAGGTAGCAGATCACCAGAGCTGGCCTCAGCCCCACTGCAGCCAGCAGCAGCCTGCAATGGCAAACCAAGTGCTGCAGTCACCAGATGGACATGTGGTGCTTAAGGACATGCTTTAGTGGCATGGGGAGTGAGAGCCTGATGGCTGGACTTGATCTCAGAGGTCTTTTCCAACCTTAATGATTCTACAAATCATTGATGCTCCAAAGGGCCATGGCAGAATTTGATGACCAGGATGGTATCTACATTAGATATTGTACTGATGGAAGCCTATTTAACCTAAGGCGTTTGAAGGCCCATGCTAAGACCATAAACCATCTTGTCCGGGAGCTGCTTTATGCTGCTGACGCTGCCCTTGTTGCCCATACAGAAGTAGCTCTGCAGCGTTTAACGTCCTGCTTTGCAGCCATTGCTCAGCTTTTTGGGCTGGCAGTTAGTTTAAAGAAAACAGAAGTTTTATATCAACCTGCACCTCAGGAAGTTTTTCATCATCCTCATATCATCATTGGCAATTCAGAGCTTAAATCAATCCAACAGTTTAATTACCTAGGCAGCCTCATCTCCTCGGATGGTAAGATTGACAGAGAGATAGACAATAGGCTAGCAAAGGCACAGAGTGCTTTGGGAAAACTCTATCAAAGAGTCTGGCAAAATAAACACTTGAANTTGTCTGTCCCAAATTGGCCTTTGCAGCCAGCAGCGCTTGGAAAAAGCACTGATGAAAAGCATGGATGGAGCCCTTCCTGGATCTTTGTTTGTGAAGCCTAGCCATGATGATTCTACAAAGGAGTCCTGCTCTCCCCAGCCGGCTTGGGCTCCTCAGAGCTCCACCCAAACTGGGGAATATGAGCTAGCAGAGGAAGGGAAAAGAAGGCATTATGTTGACTGCCTGCCCTGGCAAGTTATTTTGCCCTCACCTTTGAGGCAACACGATTCAGTTTTGCTTACACAGCTGAAAAACCTTAAACAGACTCCAGCTCCTTTTTTCCTAAGCACCAAGCTTCTCAGTGGAGCTGGATTTGAGGCAGCTGCGAAAATCCTTTGATGTACAGCATTGATGATTTTCAAGCAGAGTCAATTTGTGTTTTTAAAGAGGAGAGGAGAGGAGAGAATAGAGCCTTTCTTTAGCAAGACTCACTTCTGACAGTAACCCTAAGGTGTGGCATGCTAGCTTTCAAGAAGCTGTGCTGGAACAGACTAACTATAGTTTCTTCACTCCCAGAACAAAATATCATGAGGAATTTGGCCAGTTTATCCTCTCATGTAAAGTCCAACAGGGACTCTGCAGAGATTTCATCAGGTTATTTCCACCTCCATGTCAGGATCATGCATTTTACTAGCCTCAAATTTATTTTGCTCTCAACCTGGTGCTCCATTTACATCCCAAGAGAACAGAGGTGTCCAGGAAGCTTTTAGGATGTTGCACTGAATGAGGTGAAGCTTGAGGCTTTCCATCTGCAGCCTGCTTTATTCTGTAGTCACCTGCCATGGAGCTTGGAAACCACCAGACCAGATCCTGTGGCAACGTAGAGGATCTTTCCGTTCTGATGTGTTGATAGGAAGCAATGCTTCTGGATAGAAGGGAACTGGGGCACTGAGGAGGTGCTTAGGTGTGTATATATTTGTGGTGTGCAGATGCAAGCTGCTGCTTGGGCACTTTGGATGTGTACAAGCTGCAGCACAGCAATTCAGACAATGTGATGGTGGCTCTGAGCCACAACCCCTTGGGCTTGTGGTACTCCTTGAAAAGGTGCAACTCATTCCACACAAACCCTCTTGTGACTGGTCTTGAACTAGAACAGGGGATGCCCAGTACATTTGGCTACAAGTTTTGCTCTTCAGCCACCCTTTTTCTGCAGTGTTAGCACTACTAGAAGGTAGCAGCTGGGAAGAGACCAACTCTTCAAGAAGGTTGTCTTTATTTATCTATAGCCATAGTCATGACTCTGGGTTTTTATTTTGGCTGTGTCAGAATCCTGCATTGCTCATTCATGGATGCTGAACATTTTCACCAGTGCCATGCTAAACTTCTGCACGGTGACACTGCAGCTCCTCTTCAGTCTACTGCATCCGTTTGGGGCCTGCTTAAGTTTGTTATGTGAGCCATTAGGCTTTGCTGATGTGAGCATGATGATCTGATATGCCTCCATGCAGACATGCTTTACATTATCCATGGCCTGGGCTTTTATAGGGATTGAAGTCTCACTTCACCTCATCTGCTTAGTTCCTCCCTCAATCACAGCAAACATTTCCAAGCCAAGTGTGTGCTAGCTAAAGAGTCATCAGTGAGCTGTCACTCCTCACCAGCTCCCTATTTCTCTTCTGTCAAATACTACCTTTACAAACAGCTACTGCAAACCCACTAGAAAACTTCTCAGAAAGTTAGACAATCATGCTTTAAGGCCAAGTGTCCACTGCAGGAAAGGTGGAGGTTGAGTCAGAAATGCAAGCTCCTGCCCAGCACTGCCTACACCTTGCTCGCCGAGCAAACAGCAGCAAGAGGGACAGTTGATGCACTGCTCACTGCTATGTGACCATATATTGCCACTTTACTCTGCTCTGCTCACACCTCCTCTGCAATACTGTGTCCAGTTCTGGAGCCCTCAACNCTTCTCTGTACCTTTTCTCCCAGAAGAAACCTCACTTCTCTCTCCTTTGGGAAATAAGTGGTTTTCTGCCTCAGCTATATAGCCATAAAGCAGTATCTGATCTGGCATGGTGGGAGAAGGAGCCTATCCCTGTCTTGGTAGAGAAAAGAAAGCAAAAGAAAGTCAGGTTTTTTTAGAGTCATTGAAGAAGGCAGGAGCAAAGCACGATGTAAAATTTAGATGCCTTTATTTCAATCAGCAGCCAAACTATCCTCTGGGAAAACTGAAGGTGCACAAGTTGTTCTTCATTACCTCTACCCAAGACTGACCTCCCAGCAAGAAACCCTTTCCTATCCCTTTTTCCCTATAGAAAATATGACTTGGTAATGGTCAATAGTTCTTTTAATTTTAGTTATGAGTATGGCAGATCTCAGAGCAGCATCCTTTTTACCAGCTAAAAGATCAATCATCAGAGTGTTTGTTTCCTTCTATTTAATATTGTATCAAGGAGAGTGTTGGGTAAGCTTTTGTGTTACTCTTTCTGCCTTCTATCTGCAGCTGATGTTGCCAAAAGAGATGACCATGGTACACCTGTCCTGTATTGAACTGGTACAGAAATTGAATGTATGAAATTAAACCTAAAACAAGGCTTCTCAGAAATTTTTAGAGGGAATAGGAGGGCAAGGAATAACCTGCAAGGTTCACAGCATATTTCTGTATTGCTCCTCATTGCAGGGACATCTTCAGGAACAAAATTTGTGCAATATTGTTGTTGCTATCTGTCAGAAAGCCACCATAAGATCTTATGATATTGCTGGCTACATTTTTCACTTGTTATATTTATTACTTCCAGTCCTGTTTGACAGTTGAGTTCCTGCAGTCTTCTGTTGCATATCTGCATGGGAGGAAAATAATTAGGAAAGTGGTAATGAAGTTGTTAAGTTTAAACACAATTCCCTTGGCTCAGGCACTCTGTCCCTGAACACCTAGTCTGCCTGCAACAGAGATTTGTTTTACATTTAAAACTTCCTGCCATTATTTCACAGAATCACAGAGTGTTAGGGGTTGGCAGGGACCTCTGGAGATATCTAGTTCACCCTCCCTGCAAGAGCAGGAGAACTTAGAGCAGCTTGGACACAATGGGGTCCAGGTGGGCTTGAATATCTCCAGAGATGGAGACTCCAACACCTCTCCAGGCAGCCTGGGCCTGAGCTCCAGCAACCTCGAAGGAAAGAAATTGCTCCTGATCTTTATGTGGAACTTCCTATGTTCAAGTTTGTGCCTGTTGCCTCTTGTTCTGTCCCTGGGCACCACAGAAAATAACCTGGCCCCATCCTCCTGACCCCTACCCTTCAAGGATTGCTAAGCATTGCTCAGATCTCCCCTCAGGCTGCTCTTCTCCAGGCTAACCAGCCCCAGCTCTCTCAGCCTCTCCCCATAAAGGAGATGTTCAAGTCCCAGAAGTTCCCTGTCCTTCTTCCCCCTTGCAACTATTTGCACCTAGCATTTAAGAGCAGGTTTTGTTCCCCTCTGAAACCAGATAACAGGAGTGAGAGGCAGAGATGTGCCTACCTGAGCCAAGGAGAAGTTTTACACCAGAGGAGTAAGCTCCTGCACTGACCGGTGAAGAGGAATTGTTCTGAATGCCACTGGGTGCCTGAAAAGTCCTGTGCTTGTGATATTTGGTTTGTGGTTTATTGAAACCTCATCATTTACCTATGGAGAGTGACTTTATTCCTAGGTACCCAAGACAGTCCCAGTGCAATACTCCTTCCTGTCTGCCTGCCCAAGGCAGCAGCTAGAGACCTGCACAACTGACCCCTGGCAAGCAGGGGGTGGGAATCAGAAGAGAAAAATCAGGATGAATTGAGATAAAGAGAGTTTAATAAGTGGAGTAAAGCTGTGCATGCCAGGAAAGCAAAATAAGATATTTGTTCCCTGCTTTCCATTGTCAGGCAGATGTCCAGCCACTTCCCTGGGAAGCATGGCCTCAGTTACTTGGGCAAACAAATACCACAGCCATAAATGTCCTCCCTTTCTCCTTCTTTCCCCCAAGCTATTATTGCTGAGCACAATGTCATTTGGGATGAAGTATCTCTTTGGTTAGTTTGGCTCAGCTGTTCTGCTTGTGATCCCTCCTAGCTTCTTGTGTACCCCTAACCTACCTGCTGGGATGGATGAGAGGGGAACCACCCCCCACACACACACACACAAAGAAAGAAAACCTTGATCCTGTGCAAGCACTGCTCATAACCTTCCAAGACACTAGTGTGTAATCAGCACTTTTTTAGTCACAAATCCAATCCATATGGGCTGCTGTGAGGAAAATTAACTCCAACACAGCCAGGGCCAGTGTAGTTGTGCCCAAGCTCATCAAGGAGCATGGTTGTCTTCTCATCATAGGACCTCCAAGAGTCAAGAGAAAAATAACACAGGCCATGGGATGATAACTTTCTGACTAGTCAGTGATTTCAGGGACAAACTGGCTCTTCCATAGGGTTCAAATGGCCATATAGCTGCATCCAGAGGAATCAGACTGGATATAAGCAGAATTCAGATTGAAAAATTCCTATGCCAAGAGTAAAAGGCTTGGATGCAATTCAAATATTCAGCTACAGATTGCTTCCAGTTTAGTTTCTGCATGCAGTGGGGGAGTGATCTTCTTTTTTTTTTTCCAATTGAAATATCCCAAAGGAACTCCAACTTACCCTGTTAGCTAATTAGGCATGTGTGCTCAGGAACAGGAAAAATTGGATACTTCTGTTTCCATGAATGTAATAATTTAGCTACACAGAAGGATTGAATCACTTTGAATGCTTAGGATTTTTTCTTTTTTTTTTTTGACAAGGTTAAGAGCTATGAAAAGAAAGTTACTGCTGCTCAGAAAGTAATATCTAAGATATGAACTCTTCCAAAGTTGTAAAAGAAATAGTTATTAAAAAATAAAAAGAAAATAAAACCAACAAAACAACAACAAAAAACCCAAACTAAACAACAACAACAAAACCAACACAAAAAAAATTGTGACAACCAAACCAAAAGTCCCAAATTGTTGAGTAAAAAGTTGGGTTTGGTTGGATTTGTTTTAATAATTACTTAATTTGTTTTAGTAAACTTACTGTGGCAGCTGCTTTAAAGCCCTTTTTGTGCCTTAGTGAGTCTGCAGCCTGGGACAGGAGTGGGCACAGCATGGCTCCTCAGCTGCTGCACTTCATCACCTCTTCAGCTCTCTCCATGCTGTATGTTCATCCTGGACGAGCTTCTCCAGGTTCATTTGAACCCGTGCTTGTGAAATGAGATGACTTGACATGGGCTGCTGTGTCTGCATCATGAGGGTTCAGCTCCAAAACCTGCCCCTGTGGCTACTGCACTGGAGACAGGGGATGCCTGAAGGGTTGCCACACATCANTCTATGAGCTCCTTCTGTCTAAGCAATGCAATGCCTTGGAATTGTTAGCCATAGGGAAGCTCATAGAATTGAGTTCAGACAACTCAGGGGAAAACAAAGTAGAGATTCTTATATGTCACTATTTTTGGGCCAAAACAAAATCTAGTTTCTAGTACACTGAAGGAGAGCAAGGGTGGGTAACTGAGATTCCATTTACATCCCTAGAGCTTCCCAACCGTCTCAGGAGATGGTAAAGGGAAAAACCAAACCAAAACACCTCTCCTCCAAACAAACAAAACAAAACTCCAAGCTCCAAGCCCCAAACCCCAAAACATTAGGGATTTATGTTTGGGGAGCCAGGCTCTTCTCAATGTCAACCAATGGTAGGACAAGAGGGAATGGGAGCAAGCTGGACCACAGCAAGTTTAGTATTAACACAAGGAGGAACTTGTTTGCAGTTCAGGTGCCAGAGCACTGGCCCAGGCTGCCCAGGAGGCTGTGGAGTCTCCTTGTCTGGAGCCATTGCAGAGCTGCCTGGACACATTGCTGTGTGAGCTGGTCTAGGTGCTCCTGCTCTGGCAGGGGGGTTGCACTAGATGATCTTTCTAGGGCCCTTCCAACCCCTCACATACTGGGATACTGTGTAAAAGCATCCACTGAGCCTAAAGTTGCTTTCTTCCTTTCTGAGGGAAGTACTTTGCAGGGAATTCTCTGGCAGCTGTGGGAGAGATTGTGAGAGTTGTGTCTATTTATCCCCTCCAGCTGCTGTACAGGTACCTAGCTCTATGCTGAATGCAGATGCTGTATGCTGTGTTGCTGGCACACTCAACCCCACAGAGGCACATATATCACTTCAGCTTCCCCTCTTTCTTAAATATAATCAATCAATCAGTCACTAAGACACTAAATGCAGCTTTGGGAGAACTCTGTAGTTCTCCTCACACCTCCTTACAGCACATCCAGATCCTCTCCATGCACTCTAGAACTGTAATAAATAAATTCAAGGTCTTTTCAGATCCATAGGATAAAGGACACATTCAGGATATGACAATAGATATAAAAATCCAGACCCATTCCAGCACCCAGGCTCCAAACTCTCTGCTCTTATTAAGACATCCAAGGCTTACAAAGAAATTAGAAGCCTAAATTCTGTATTCAATCTGAACCAAAGACATTTGAGACCATTTTGGGGACAAGAAGAAGAATAAGTTTTCCAAGTGGAAGCTCACTGGGTCTGTTTAAAAACTTTATGAGGCAGAAGTTGTCCTGTTGTCTAGGCCTGTGCTTGTTTTATGGCTGTAGGCTGAGGTAACTCCTGGGCACTTTGTCATCTTCAACACAATTTGAACTTGAATTCCCCAGGGAAATGTATTTTGGATTTTTTTTTTCCCTCTATCTGTGACCACAAAGAAATGTTTATCTGTAATGTCTCACATGGATAAAAAAAAATATAGAAATGGCTTTGGGGAGTTCCATTCCTTACAAGCAATGATCAGATGTTTCTGGTGAGGAGGGAACAGATCATTGTACAATCTGAGCAATCAAATGCTTATCAACCCACTAGGAATAATGGAACATCTCTATGTTGCCAGTCCAAGTATTTCCTGTCAAGTGGGGCCAAAATAATTCAGATCATTCCAGCTGGTGTGTGCAATTATTTACCTCCTTGGCTTCTATTAAACATAAAGCTACAATGAGGAGTTAACTTCAAAATCCATTTGCATGAGTTTTACATGAATTAATGAAGAGATATATCCCCTTCCACTCCCCAAGTAATGGGACTATTGCAGATTACACCTGCTGAGGAAAACAAGGACCAAAAGACAGTGTCTGTGCAACACCAGGACTGACCTAAACTTCTAAATATTTATTAAATACTGTCTTCCCCATTATCTGTGGAATGCAAATTCTGCTCCCCTTTATTAGATTTAGCATTTTACACAATTCCAAGGACTAAATTATTTGATGCAAGAAGCAGAGTATGCCTCAGGCTTGAAAAAAAAATTACTTAGGTGAAGGATCCTCCATAGCTTGATTTATTGTATTGTAAAATAGTGTGCAAACTTATCAGATTTTGATTATTTATAGATTTCTATTTTCTTTACCTCTCTAATTATCTGTAGACCTGGTAGGTTAAGCTAAGAGTTATTGGCTGACATACAATTAATATTTTCCCCTATGGGAAAATTCAGACAAACAAAAGCCTTTTAATTATTATGGGTTTCCTTTTTTTGCTTCTAGCAGTATGCATATAAAATATAATCTTATACATTCATCATGCCCAGGTTAACTAAAAGAATAGTTTATCTAGGTCAGTAATGTTTTTAATAACCTTCTGCTGAAGACAATTGACACCCCAAAGACTGTTTATCCTCACACCAATATGTAGATGAGTATTGTAATGGATTGTTACTCTTTAGAATGATCTTAAGCACCAGATTTAAAGTTAAACTAGGCTGGGAGCTACCAAGAAAAAAAGACAACAGAGAATCCCAGAGCCTTTTCTGCCCTTTCAAAGCCAACTGAAAACAGCTTTATGGCACTGTGACCTACAAGTGAAAATTTACATCTAGAGATATTTTTTTCTTGTTTCCTTCCTATGTCATCAGTTTTCCTAAGAAATATAGATCTATATCCCAGTCGAGTCAACTATTGCTGTGAATTGATTTTGGAGAAGGAATATGTTTTCCCTGCATCTGTGACTTCCTTACAAGGGGAAATGGAGGGCCAGGAGCTGATCTCTTCTCTCTGATGATCTTTCTAGGTCCCTTCCAACCCCTGACATACTGGGATACTGGAGAAGACCTTGAGCCAAACTGATTACAGAGCAACATACAATGCAGAACAAATGGCTTGGACAAGCGTACCCTCTTCTGGATTAGGAGCTGGCTGGAAGATCGGGCTCAGAGAGTGCTGGTGAACGGGGCTGTGTCCAGCTGGCAGCCGGTCACCAGTGGTGTTCCCCAGGGGTCTGTGTTGGGTCCAGTCCTGTTTAACATCTTTATTGATGATTTAGATGAGGG
>VWZO01010876.1:107365-130885 GCA_013396975.1 Bucco capensis
AGAATGGTTTGGGTTGGAAGGGACCTCTGGAGCTCATCTAGTCCAACCCCCCTGCAGTGGCCAGGGACATCCCCAACTAGATCAGTTTGCCCAGAGCCCTGGCAAGCCTCACCTGGAATGCCTCCAGGGATGGGAACTCAACCACCTCCCTGGGCAACTTGTGCCAGTGTTCCACCACCCTCGTGGGGAGCAACTTCTTTCTAATGTCCAGTTTAAATCTATTCTTCTCCAATTTCAAACCATTGCCCCTTGTACTTTCCCTGCAGGCCTTTGCAAACAGGCCCTCTGCAGCCTGCTTGGAAGTTCCCTTTAGGTCCTGGAAGGTCACTAGTAGGTCCCCCTGAAGCCTTCTCTTCTCCAGGCTGAACAATCCCAGCTCCCTCAGCCTGTCCTCATAGGAGAGGATGCACAGATCTCCTCTCATCTTCTGTTAGAAATGCATGAGAGTCTGCAGGCAATGTGGGGAAACTTCATGGATGGACTAAAGGGGGGACCCTAAATAATGAAAAACTTGGCAACAGTCAGATGTTCTCTAAACAGAAAGGATGCAGCAAGTTCAGTAAGGGCATGTGGATCTGCAATGCTTCAGGTTCATTAAGTGGATGTGAATCTGTTAGAAACTCCAACTGGGATTTTGACTGAGAAGATTTTGGTCGTATTCCGCATTTATGGCAGGAGAAAATATATATGTTTTAAGCTCTACAGTCAGGGAATCTTGAGTAGAGGTTGATTGCTCAGCTAAGGCAATGATTTCAGTAGAAGCTTCAGGCTGAAAAGGTACAAAGAAGCAATCAGAGCACCGGAAGGAATGTGGGTAATAAGTAGTTACATCTTGTATACTTTTTACCCAAGATGTTGAGTTTCACCTACAGCATTTGTAGTGTTCCTGGCCACTCACTCCCCAGGGGACACTAGATCAGCACCTGGTAGCTGTCTCTGCTCTCCCTTGAGTGTCTCTGGGAGCCCCTGTCCACCTCCACCCAACTCTCAGCCACACGACTTGCCCTTGCTGCTCCCTTCCTTGTTGGGTTCCTCTCCTGAGGAATTATAGCAAAGACTCACAATTGGCTCTGGCTTCATGGCTGCATTTTCTGTGATGTTGCCCATTCTGTTGTAATCCCAAAGCTCAGATCTGACTCATGGTTTACCAATAAACACTTTTCATCATTGCTGTTTAGTAGCAGAGAAGAATGTGACCCTCTGGCATTTGAAAATGCTAAAGCAACAGAGGCTGTTCTCTGAAATTCCCTGGGGATAAACATTACCTTTGTGTTAATTGGATGGTTTTGCTAGTCATTGAGTTTATCTCCAGACGTTGTCTCTTACTGAACAACTGATGTGCACAGCCTCATCTCCAGAAGAAGAAATTGCAAATCCATTGGCAAGAGGAATCATTGCATACAGCCAAATTATGCTCTACACCACTACAGCTCTTTGAGGGCAAGTGCAGGGGTCACTGGATGCTCTTCTCATACAATAGAGCATGGCAAATTTGAAGAGGAAGAAGTGCTTTCAAACATAGCTTTGTATGTTACTGCATTTTCAAATGTGATATTAAGGCAAAAATGTTGATTAAATAATTGGTTTAATATGCCAGGTAAAATTATATATATTGTATTATATATTGTGTACATCCACATAACAGAATCACAGAATCATTAGGGTTGGAAGAGACCTCTAAGATCATTGAGACCATTATAAAATATATACTAAATATATAAGGTGTATTTGACAAATAAATACACATATATATTCATCTTTTCCAGTCCTCACAGTTGGCTCCTACTTAACAAAACAAGCTGCTAACCTGTCACTGCTCCAACCAGAGCTGCTCCTGCTGCCAATTTTCCTTCCCTAATTGGTTCCCCAACTTCCAGCCATTTTGTTTACAAATCAGCTTTGTCTGGTAGTCAATTTAACCTGCTTCAGAAATCCTGTAGCATAACTGGCTAATTGCTCCCCAATTAGCAAATAGTGATTATGAGTTTTCCTTTGCCTTGTCCCCGCAGCCACAGTCCGGTTTCATTTCTCTGCAAGTGCATTGCTAGCTCTAAACCAAACCCAGTGGAAATATTTAGAGAGGGAGTCTGCTTTTGCACCCTTCAGTGTCAGAGTGCACCCGAGAGCACTGATGTCTCTCTAAAGGAACTTGCAAGGTGGCCTCAGCACCCATGGCACACGTGGGCAACAAGAAGAGAAGCCAGGAGTGTGGTGAGTGCCCAGCTCCTGACAGCTCCTCATGCCTGTTGCCATGGCACTGCCTCACATTCCTGCCAGGCCTGAGCTGCAGGCTGGAGCCCTTCCTGCATCCAGCTGGCTCCTGTGTTGCAGAACATTCTCTGACATCACAGTGCTCAGATATTTGAATAACATACTCTCCATGTCTGGCAAAACATGTGAGGCAATAATGTATGTGTTGCCCCAAAATATAGAATCATAGAATCACAGAATGGTTTGGGTTGGAAGGGACCTCTGGAGCTCATCTAGTCCAATCCCCTGCAGTGGCCAGGGACATCCCCAACTAGATCAGGTTGCCCAGAGCCCTGGCAAGCCTCACCTGCAATGCCTCCAGGGATGGGAACTCAACCACCTCCCTGGGCAACCTGGGCCAGTGTTCCACCACCCTTGTGGAGAAGAATTTTTTCCTAATGTCAAATCTAAATCTACTCTTCTCCAATTTAAAACCATTGCCCCTTGTCCNATGCATCCGATCTGCAGGCATGTGTGGAGAGGGAGAGAGACCTACTGATGTAGAAATTAGTTCTGCCAGTGAGAATGGTAAAATCATAGAATCATTCTGGTTGGAAAAGCCCTCTGAGATCCTCCAGTCCAACCATCTACCCAACACTGCCCGGGGCCCCAAGCACCACAACTACACGTTCTTTGAACACTTCCAGGGATGGTGATTCCACCTCCTCCCTGGGCAGCCTGGGCCAATGCCTGACAACCCTCTTGAGGAAGACATTCTTCCTAATATCCAATCTGAACCTCCCCTAGTGCACCTTGAAGCCATTTCTTCCTGTCCTATCACTCATTACCTGGGAAAACAGACCAATCCCCACCTCACTCCATCCTCCTTTCAGGTAGTTGTAGAGAGAAAGAAGGTCCCCCTCTGAGCCTCCTCTTCTCCAGACTAACCAGCCCCAGTTCCCTCAGCTGCTCCTCATAACATCTGTGCTCTAGACCCTTCACCAGCTCTGTTGTCCTTCCTTAGACACATTCCAACAGCTCAGTGAATCTCCAGGAAATACTTACTGCAGTCCCACTGAAAGTCAGGGAGTGTGAGGGCAACAAAACAGAGAATACATCATCATTCATTCAGTGTGGAGTCAGGGACCTAAGGAACTAGATAATATCCATTAAGCAGAAGACATTGTGTGGAGTTCAATGCCTGTTATCTGTGAGTTTCAGGATGTTCCCCAGGCATGAACTTTTCCACATAATATAAATCACAGAAGAAGCTCACGTGCTTATTCTGCAGTGATGGGGACCCCTCTGAGCCCAAATATGGAAGACATGGCCTTCTTGCAAGCCTCTATTGCTTCTCATGTGAAAAAAGCAGAACACTTGGAAGGTCTCAAAGGCATCTAGAGGAGAGGCACCCTGGAAATGTGCAGGGGTTTTGATTAAGGCCAAACAACCTTGTAGGTCCACATGCCCATCATGTGAGAGCAGATCCAACCACAAGCTGAGCACGGAAAGGTTATAACACAGCAGCTGCATTTCACACCCAAATTATCTACCATATCCTGAAGTGAAAGGTGTTTCTTGTAACAACTTCAAGTAGAATGCTAAGGCATTTCATTGCTTTTCCAAATGCATGCTGTGTTTAATTGAGTTAAAATGAAGAGCTGTAAACTGTCTTGGGATTTCATTGTGTCCACAGCAGTTGACTATGGACAGCCAAGCTTGGCTCTGCTCCTTTTCCTTCAGAGGTGGCTGGGGTGATGCTCCTTTTGTAGCCTCAGTTCTCCAGCAGCTGGGAGAAGAGCTGCTAGAAGCAGACCTCACTTCTATCTGTGGGGACTCTCTGAGCACTAGTGTTGTGTTGCAATAGGAGACCCCTCAAAAGAAGGAATGGAGGAGGAGAAGAGTCCTCATCTTGCACTGAAGCTTGAAGTTCCAGAGGAGTAGATCCTGGCTGCTCACCCAAGGTCTCACAGGCTCAGGAGAAGAGGCTAAGGAGAACAGAGAGAATTCATCTGCTACCCACAGAGTATTTATAGATAAATATAGATACATTGAAATGCAACATGTGGCTCTGTCATTTGGGAATTTAACTCTGTGTTACAGGCTGGGGGATGGAAGGGAGAGACCAAAGGTGATGAGTATCATGGTCATGTATGTTGTGGAAAGGCTGAGCTCTGGCCAGTGACAGAGATGAGAAGAATGGCTTTTGTAGCATCTCTGAAAGCTTTTCATAAACATTCCTCTCCCTTGCACAGCCTTGCTTTTCCATCCTGTGTGACTGTTCCTTCCTATCTTTTCCCAGTTGTGTGTTA
Source organism: Bucco capensis (assembly GCA_013396975.1). Taxonomy (NCBI): domain Eukaryota; kingdom Metazoa; phylum Chordata; class Aves; order Piciformes; family Bucconidae; genus Bucco; species Bucco capensis. The sequence continues at coordinate 111,868 of VWZO01010876.1, forward strand.
TGCTGTAGGTCACCTCTTTGCCTGCCTACATGCTGCTGCAGGAAGTTTCCTTGCATTCCTTAGGGTTCTACAGAGTGCCAGAAGGACCAGCAGCACACAGAAAAGGTGAATTACAGTTATTACTTTACAAAGTGTAAACTGAGGCAGAGAAACTTTCAGACAGCCCAGTTTTGTGGGAAAGAAGCCAGGCCTCTGGAATCCCACTTTCCTGCTTTAATCCCTAGGCCACAACCAGGAACAACATAATGTATTCTGGAACTGAACAATGAATTTTGCTGGCAAGTTCTGTAAATCTCATGCTTTCTGTACTCACTAAAGCCCAAGCTAATGGTTTCCTTGAGCTTTGTGTGCACACTCCTCAGGGGGTGTGCAGAAGCCAAAAAGGAGGGAAAGGAGATGGCTGTAAATACTTGGCTCCAGTATGTGCATTACATCTGTCACAAGGGAAGGAGTGAGGAAGGCTTGAAAAATGCAAGGCAGTGCAATTAATGCTGGCCAGAGGTAAAGGAACCTTTTAAAATCTCCTTTTAGTGGTGCATCTGCAAGAGATCTTTATGTGCATGCAGAATACAAACCTACAGTTAGTAGCAGGGGGAGAAAAAATGAAATAAAGGAAACATTAGCCAAATGTGTCAGTTCAGCTCCTCTGTAACTCAGCTGGAGTTAGCCAAGATGTGAATATGACTCCAGAAATCAGCAGTGACCTCATTAAAAAATTGCACAAATTTGTATTTTCAGCAGTAATTTCCATACTAACAGTCTCATTATGTTCCAGAGCAGGATGACCATGTGCAACAGAATAAAAACTAGGATGAGAGTAAGGGCAGGAACCATCCATCTGAAGGGAAAGTAAAAAAACAATAGGGTCATACACTAGTAAAACCTTGCATATTGCACTTAATTCAGCTGGCTTTCAGAAAGGCTACCTGATGAAGACTTAGAGGTGACAGTTTAAGGGAGCTTTGGATCAGCTGAGTTCAAATCCTTGCCTGCCATAAAGGAGCAAAGAAAGCAGACAGTGCAGACCTCAGAAGAGTTCACATCACAGGTTTTATGACTAATCCCTTCCTTGCTAGCTTTGATCTCATCTGGGAAGCAGCCACCTGACTTGAGAGACAGGGAGACTAGAACCATTAAAATCACCTGCCACACTTTGAACAGCTGTGTTTGGACAACCTGTGGTCCAGGCCACCTCTGTGCTACAAGCATTATCATTGACCTCAGGGATGGACTTGAAAGCAAATTTTACTGTCTCTAAAGTTGTGCTTCATTTTTAAGAGCAGCAGCTGGATGTTGCTACACTCCTTTATGGGGCATTTAGCTTCTGATCTAAAAGGGCAGCTCATTACTGGAGCCTGACTGGTGTGCCTTGTGCTCCCAGAAAGGACTTGTCTCCAGTGACTCTGATTGTCTGGAGCTGTGTGAGCACAGTAACCCTAAGGCATGAGATTTTCAAGTGGAGCTTTTAACAGGAGCAACAACTTTTCTGAAACCTTTAAGGAAGTAGGGACAACTTCATGAGGTGTCATAACAAGAGCTGGCTCTCACTCATAGGAGCAGTTTTGTCTTCAGGGCTCTGTAAAGTAAAGCTGGAGAAATAAAAGAGGGTTATGCTTCAGCAGGGCACTTCAGCAGTATTATCTCCTCTGTAAAGAACTGAGAGTGCTTCATGGTCTCTCTCACAGGACACTCAATTCACTGCCACAGTGTATTGATACCTGATGCAGAAGATGCTTCCATCCCTTCATCACTCTGTGATTAGAAATGCCCAGAGGAGCCAAATGGGTGTCTGAAGAGGATGGCTGAAATACAACAGAATGTTCACAAAAGTACTAGAGAAATGGGGAGAGAACCTGGTGCACAGAAGAATTAGCTCGAGCCTGTGTTCTCTCCCTTCCTTTCACAAGATATGTCAGCTCTTTGATACTCCCATTTCCTGGGAAGTATCCGAGGAAAAGATACTTTTTGGCAAAAAGCCCAAAAAACAGAGTGAAAACAATAAGCAGAAAATACAATGAGTCTGAAGTCCTGTCAACAGCATTGCATCTGGAGGCACACCTTGTGTACATCCACCATTCAGGGTTCAGCCAAAGCTCTCAGATGGAAAGGCATGAGCAGAAGAAAGGGTTGGGGAAATACAATACTCTCCAAAACATGAATGCCTTCACCTCTTCTCTGAAGAGACATGGCATAGACAGCTCCTGTAAGCAAGTCAGAACATTGTGTATCTCAGTAGAGCATGTCCATGCAGGGCTGCCTCAGCTGCTGTAGGCACTCAACCCTCAGCACCCAAGATGCACAGAGAGAGGGTACATGGGGAGGAATTTTTATTCCTTTGTTTCCTGACAGGAGGAAAAACAGCTGGTTTGACTGCTCAGATAGCAAATGTCCCTTGTTAGAAACCATTCTAACCTCATTGTAAGCAGCAGTGCAGAGAAGGACTTGGGGGTCATGAGAGATGCAAAGCTGGAGATGAGCCAGCAATGTGCACTCCCAGCCCAGAGAGCCAACTGCATCCTGGGCTGCATCAGGAGAGGCATGAGCAGCAGGGCTAGGGAGGTGATTCTGCCTCTCTACTCTGTGCTTGTGAGGCCTCACCTGGAGTACTGCATCCAGTTCTGGGCTCCTCAGCAGAAAAAAGATGTGGAGCTGTTGGAGCGAGTGCAGAGGAGGCCACAAAGATGATTAAAGGATTGGGGAACCTCCCCTATGAGGACAGGCTGAGGGAGTTGGGATTGTTCAGCCTGGAAAAGAGAAGGCTTCGAGGGGATCTTAGAGCAGCTTTCCAGTACCTAAAGGGGGATTATAAAATAGAAGGGGAGGGACTTTTTAAGCAGTCAGACTGTGATAGGACAAGGGGGAATGGTTATAAGCTGAAGGAGGGGAAACTTAGATTGGAGATTCTGAGGAAGTTCTTTCCCCAGAGAGTGGTTAGGCACTGGCACAGGTTGCCCAGAGAGGTTGTGGCTGCTCCATCCCTGGCAGTGTTCAAGGCCAGGCTGGATGTGGCCCTCGGTGACCTGGTCTAGTGATTGGGATCCCTGCTCAGTGTGGGGAGGTTGGAACTAGATGATCTTTAGGGTCCCTTCCAACCTAGGCCATTCTATGATTCTATGATTTGTCAGTGCCTATGAACACTGTTACATTCTGGCATTGTCCTCACCACCTCATTATTTCTTATTAGAGAAGGTTGGTGTTCACGCTTTTCTTGCTTGTGGTTCATTTTCTTTAGCTTAAGGGGCAGAAATGAGGGGGAAAGAGGATTAGGACTGAACTTAAGAAAAAATTGTTTCCAACAAAACTGCTGGGTAGAAGCAGCAGTTTGTAAAGCATGCTGGTGGTCCTCCCTGCCTTCCTCTGAACAGTGCTATCCTAACATAGTGCTCTTGGCATACACTAAAGGAAAGGAAAGGGTTGGGTTTTTTGCTTTTCTTTTGAGGACAAAATGATAGGTTAAACAACTGTTTGTTGGTTTTAATAGAGAGGATGCTTGAGAGATACATGCAGAGGTGGATGTGTTAGAACCAGTGGTCTTTGAAGAGACAGCTTCTTTTTGATGCGTTGCTTTTCCCTACTTGAATCATTTTCCTCTCACATCTCATTCACTTGCATGCAGTAAGTGCAGTAAGAAGGGACAGTCATCTATATTTACAGCAAGACACTGGAAAATACAGTGAAGCCAACCACAATCCTTCTTTGGCTTTTGGGGCCAACTGTGATTCATCATCATCATGGCTAGGCTTCACGAACAAAGATCTGGGAGCAAGTGTGATTAGGAAGTCTAGAAATATTACTTTTTCCTTTAGCCCCTCTGGTGAAAGTTATTTTCATAAACTTGGCTGAAGGTAAAAACCTGATAGTGTCAACATCTCCATCTCTCCTGAGGAAACTACTCCTGACCCTCTGAGACCAGCACTGCCTTTTGTTTCCATAATGCTGATCCCTCACAAATTACCATATTCCTCAAAAGTTTCAAATTCCCCTTGTTTCCTCTCTTTGTGCTGATGCAGAGCAGAGGCCTCCGAGTGCTGGCAGTGCAGGATGACGCCAATCCCATGGAGCAGAGGAATGTTCCCAAGGAAATGGATGGCTGCTGGGCTGCAGTGAGACAGGAGCAGAGCAGGATATGCTGCAGTACACAAAGCAAAGGCAATGCCACCTGTGAGGGAGAGATGGGCAGGATGTGAGTGATGCACAGGAAGTGATGCAGGCAGGAAATATGAGAGCCGAGCACAGAGATATCCAAAGTAAAACAGGAAAATGCTTGAAAGGAAAGAAAACCAAATGACGTGGAAAAGAGGACAGGGGTTTGGTTTCCTTCAGACTACTAGTATGGCTAGGCTTGGCGAACGAAGCTCCAGGGAGGGCTCCATCCACGCTCCTCCTCAGCGCCTTTTCCAAGCGCGCTGATAAAAAGAGGATAGCAGATAGCACCCTCGAACCTGCACTAGGGATTTTTTTAGGTGAGACACAGCATGCGCAGAGCTGGACCCACCCTTTAGTCCTAAGGTTCATCTGCCAGGGCCTAGCAAGCTTGGATGCTGGCAGCGAGGTCCTTAGGACCTAGGTTTTATTAGAGTGTCCTTCTCTTAGCTGGAAGGCCTCACAGGGCTAAAGGAGCTCCATCTGCCCAGGTTTGGAATCAGAGTTGTCCTTCTCCTAGGATGACTGCCAGAAGGCTAATGAGCTCATCCTACCCATGCAAGGATTCTAGGAACATGGGTATCACTCCCCACCCTTTCCCGTGGGCAATGAGTTTAATGCTCCCTCTGCTGTGGGCACAGTTATGGCACCAGGGGCCACAGGAGACCACAAGGGATTTTCAGACTGTGCCTAAGACTACTAGTAAAGCTTGGGCAAAACATCTGAGGTGTGATTCCCGAACTGATGGAGTGTGGAGGTCTTTGTAGCTTAGGAGTGAGGTCATGCAGTGGCTTACAGAAAACAACCTTGCAAGCTGTAAATGTCTTGTGGGCATTGGTATGCAGTGTGCACTAGAGCTGTAGGTGCACAAAGCATAACAAAGTCTATACCTGCTCCAAAAGGATAATTTTAACTAGACATTCACCTCAAATTTCCTTCATCATAAAATCCCTTCTGTGGCAAAGTCTGAAGATAGAAAAGAAAGATTCTATCTCACACCAGTGATCTCAGCAAGCCTGCATCCAAATGGTACCAGTGCTCCTGTGACTGGAATCAGGCTCCCTCTGTTTTTCTGGGACATGCTTTAGCTTTGACAGGAAGCAGACTGGATCTTGGCATATGCTCTGCTGTATTTCTGGAGTTTAAAGCAGCTCAGGAGTCTCTTTCTTCCTTTCATTTATTGCCACTGTCACTGCTGTGTAACATTAACTATGCAGTTATTCAATCTCTATAAGGAAGAAAAGATGAATCATATGGTACTGTAGTTTTCAGGAAATTGCACACACTAGTTAATAATACACATTACTACTTTTTCTACCTTTACTACCTTAAAAATGTGACATCATCCCTTTCCATACAGTTTGCAAAACCACATTATACCCCAAAAATATTATTAATGTCTCAGAAGTATTATTTACACCATTTCAGTCAGTTATATTAAGCTCCTTTGAGCCTTCACATAAGGCTCACTGTAAAGAGCATTGTAAAGAACTAGTGGTTTTATTGTCATTATTATTATCAACTGTTATTAGCAGATGCACTCTTAGTGTTCATAGTGATCCAGGTTCTTGTCTTATGTTGGGATAAATCCAGAGGGACTAGACCTTCCTCTGCTCCCACTCTTTTTCAGAGGCCTGAGCTGCTGCAAAGAGAACTTTGTGGTTATTATAAATAACCACAACACTCACAAAAAAACCAACCAACAAGAGTGCTTTCTGAGACAGCAAAAAAGAGATGCTGCTTACAATGTATAGAATCTAATAGCAGCATATCACAAGATGGAGCTAAAGAGACTGGATAGGAGAACTGGAGTGAAAAGGGTACATGTGGAGAAGAAAACTATGCTTTCCAACCTGGTAATTGGGAAGAACTCCACAGTCTTCAAAGAGCTATTTTCCAGCAGTGCTATAATTCACATGCCCCTTTGACAAAATAATCTCTTGCAAGTAAATAGAATTAGAGCTGGAAAACAGGGTGGTCTTAGGCATTTGCAACAAATAGTATCATTTTTTGGACTTTATCTTGAAACTCAAGTCAAATAGAATTGTGCCCCATTACATAAACTGCTGAGAAGAAATGCTTGCTCAGAGGACAAGAGTATGGCAAAAGGAGGGAAAGGGTTTTTCCCCTGCAATACCTTGTGGGCCCTTCATTTGAGACTTGAGCAAGGCATGGGGTAATAGCAGCTGCCATTCTCCAGTTGGGATTAATGGAGAGTACAGCTCTGGGAGCACCTCAGCAGTGATACATGGCATTGCCTTCAGTGTTTACACAGCCTATTCCTGAACTCTTTCACTAACACAATTGTCTTTGACCTCATTTCTGGACTGAACCTTATTCTGACTTAAAACAACTCTTCCTGGGGTTCATGTGACCTGCATCTTTCCAAAGGGCCAAAGAGCTTCCTAGAAGACAGGGAAATGAGAGGTAGGCATGGCATTTCCACTGGAAGAGGTCCTGGTTGCAAAGCACACATTTTGGGTGTTTGTTTGTTCTGGTTTTGTTAGTTAGGTGATAAGCTTGAGGTGAAGACAGACTGCATGTATTACTATCTGATAACACTGCTAGGATGAAGGAAAAAGTCCTGTGTGTTCCTGAGGAAATGAGTATTTCTGACATTCATGAGTGATGCCTCTCAGCTCCTGCTCTCAGCTTCCAGATTTCCTGAAACTGGGGCACTTTGGTTTCATGAATTCAGATTTGTAAAGATCAAAAGTAATCTGTTTGGTGACTTAGCAGATTCTACAAAAGGGCTTTGATAGACTTAGTTTCTTTTCCAGGAGATATGAAAAATAAAGACCACTGACATTGTTGTTGCCTTGCAAAGAGCCAGAGTGCTGAGGGTGTTTTCTGATGCACTGAACTGCTGATGTCCCAAACTTGGGAGGGAATTTTGTCTGCTCAGACCACACAACCTCTAAATAAATAGGATCTCTGCTGACCAGAGCTGTCTATTGAGATCCTGAAGCAATTCCTTACTGCCCCCCCATCCTCATTCCCTGCAGTGATGGATATCTGCCTGTTCATGTGGCCTTCTACAAGTGCCAAGCAGAAAGCAGGACACATGGAGAGCTGATTGATCCCAGAGCAGTAGCCTGCAGTCTGGTGCTCACATACCCAGCTTCCAACCTTTGCTGAAGCTAAAGCTTCTACTTGTATTTTCTGAAGGAAGCATCAGCCAGAGGAACTATATTCTGTAGGGAAGGTTCCTGGAGGAGGCTACTTTGGCCTAAGGTGTCTCTGGCTGTCTTTGCACCTCCGTCATGGTCCCATCATGACTTTTACTTACAGAAAACAAATCTGTGTCTCCATCCTATGCCATGCAGCAGGTGCTCCACCAGTGAAATTGGGTCAAAGCCCAGAACTAGTCCTTTTCCTGGCACAAGAGGCTCACAGCTCTTCTTCTTTGGAGCTGGGGGTTAGGTTCAGTTTTCAGATTGCCAGGGAGCATTTGCTCCCTAGGCTTTAGTTATGACACTGTTGCTGTTGAATCCATCCTTAACTCTGGGGAGATGATGGAAAAAATGCTTTATCCCTTTATCCTGGTCTCAGAACCAAGTGATTCCTCATAGGCTTCTATAAATCTCCCTGTATTTCAAGAGTGTCCCATGTGGGCAATAGACTGGATGTGAAGCTATTTTTATTTTCCCATGCCCATCTGCCACGATTCATGTTTTATCAAAGCAGTTTACACCATTCCAGGCAAGGCTGTTAAAGAGCATTGGTTTCTGCAGTTGCCATGGATACCAAGCAACAGATTTGCCTTTTAGGATTTTTTAATTTTTTTAAATTTTTTTACAATTTGATGTGATTTTTAATTTTTATTCCATGACACTAGCTTCTTCATCCAGCTCCCAACCACAGCTTGTGGCCAAACCTTGGCTGAAGGGATCTAGCGCTCCAAATGCTCTGGATTGCACTGCCTGTAACCACACCAAGGAACTGGGCAAAGCCAGACCATGGACATCTCATTTTTGTTAGACTGAAATCAGTGAGATGATGCTTTCATGAGCCACTCAAGACAGTATCTTCTTCTTGAACTTGATCCCATGCTCACTAAAGATTTCCCTGATGTTTTTTGAGAGAGTACAATTGTTTTTCTTTATGTTCTTGTCAGGGAATCTCTCCTCTTTCACAGTCTGCATGCCGCAGGCCAATTGTTTGTCCTTTACAAACCCAAGCAAGCTCTTTGTTGATGTGAATTAGTATTCCAGTTTCTAACAACTAAGCTTCCATATGTATCCAGTATCACACTCCACAATACCAGCTGCTTTTATCCCAGAGGATAGCTTAGTGCATTTCAGTGATGCTGTGCATGTAGTAGCTGGACTTTGTAAAGCTCTTTGGGATCTCTCCTGACAAACACTGCTCTATAAGTGAAAGTTGTTATTAGCTATCAGGGGTTAATATGATCCTTCTAAAATTCCATATGACTCTTCCTTAGCCAGTAGTAAAAGCTTTCAGAGACCTTTCTCCTTCCTCTTTTTTTTTTTTTCTCAGACCAGATATGAGATCTGTGATTTATCAGCACTGAGATTTAGCTGTTGTACAGCAATATGTTTTAAAATATGTTCTTTCAACATGTGCTGCAAAGGGAGTTGTGATCAATCCAGGGAAAGCTGAAGGCAAACAGGTTCCTTCTGCAGAACCAGGCTTTAAGATTTGACTAAGCACTTCTGTTCAACCAAATAAATTCTGCACAGCTGAAAGAACTGGAAGGAGATATTGGCTTAGGCAGGGAAGCTCAACTTCTTCACTAGGCTGTGTAACTTGGTGTTCAGATTTAATGAAAGTGAAGTATGTTTCCTACCTTAGGTATAGTCAGAGTGTCTTTACTGCTGTCAGAGAAAGATGTGGGTATCAGCATCAGATTAAAACTAAACAACTGATCAATCTGAAACTGCAGCTACTGCTTCAGAAAGAATTACAAACAAGCAAAAATAGATGTGTTTATTCTTGATGGGACTGTAGCAGGGATGTAGTTAGCAGAGATGCAAGAAAATCTTGGATGTGCAATCCAGATGTAGCTCATGTTTACCTGCACTCCCTAGCTCTCTGTCTGAGCTGATGGTGTCTTAGCCTTGATAACACTGGGCATGGGATCACTGATTCACTCACACAATCTGTGGCCTCCTGCATGCCTTGAGCAATTGCTTCATTAGCAGTACCCTAGCAAGTCAGGCATGCCCAAGTCCAAATCAACACATCCAAAATATCCCATCTCAGGTGCTCCTGAGCTCTGAAATAGCTTACACTGCTGTTGCCAAAGATGAAGCCAAAATCCTTTATTTGCTCCAAAGGGAATAGCACTAGTGTATGTTTAATTGCTCCCAGCAGCCTTAGGCATAAGCAATCCAAGGGATGGTTGGAGTCCATATCTCTAGTCATCTTCTTGGCCTGGCTTACCTGAGCTACTCTGCCTTCTGTTTGCTGTAGTTCACCTGCTCACTGGTACCTGCCCCTGTGGCAGATATTCTCCCTGGAGACACAGGAGATAGTGTAGCTCTCTAATCAATAGGAGAAGGTGATGTGAATCACATCAGCTGTATCACTGGATAAAAATAATACTCATGGTGGGCATGGCTGGGCTTGGAGGTCTTGGTGGGGAGAAGTTGGAGGAAAATTTAGAAATGGCCTGGAAAATAAAACCAATGGAATAAAGGCATCCCATCTGTAAGGAAAGGGAGTGAGAGGAGTCTAGAGGAAGCTGCAGGAGTAGGGAGAGGAGGAGTGTTAATAAAAACACACAGTGTGGAGGATCTAGGGTTAGAGTTGTGGCTAGAGAAGGAGAAAGTGTGCTGTAAGAAGGGGTGAGGAGACACTGAGTGAGATTCAAGACCAGAGCTGAGCTATTTCCTTTGTGAAGCATTTTTCCTTTACACTCAATTTGTTACATTGATTATAATACAACTACCAGCCCACTAGATAGCAGGATGTTTCTTATACTTGTCTCTCTCTGCTAACTCCCAAATGAAGCATGGGCTGGCTGCTTGCCAACACAAAATTAACTATCATTTTCTGCCTTTTAAAATAAATATTCCAAGCTGTTAACTGTGGCAGAGAATGCTAAAAGCAGCTCACAACAAGATCAGTTCAACATCAGAGCTTGTCTAAATGAGAGAAGCACTTCATCCAAGCACCTCCCCCTTTCTGTGTGGGCATTCTTGCTTTGTTTTAAGAACACATCGTGTAAAACAGGGAGCAATTTAAAGACCTTCAGTTCAGCTAGAAAGATTTTTCTCCTTAAAGAAAGCTTGTGATTCAACAAAGCTATTTATGTGGTTCAGTGGGAGGTACTTAAATGCCCTGTCTCTATTTACAGGCTTGACTAGTGTAAGGCACTTGTTTGGAGCATGCCTGTGCTCTTCTGCTCTGAGCCAAGCACAGCAGTGCAGTGAGGGCCAGGCAGCAATGCAATGACAGCCTGGCCACTGCTGCAGGCTGCTGCTGCAAAGGCAGCAGAGAAACAGGCTGGAACAACACATTGCCACTACTTTTACAGTTACTAGTAACCACAGGCACAGTCTGAAAATGNTGCCTTGGAACAAAACCTTTCTCTGCTTTATTCAGAGTTCATTCCCACCCTGCACTTGTGTGTCTACAACCACCTTCTGCTGGTGTGTAAACTGTTTCTCACTGCCTTCCTTCTCATATGCCACCTGCTCAGCATACTTGAGGAACAGTCCAGTTTTGCTGGAGATGCTATTTCTTCTAAAGCAACTTCTAAAGTGCTGTGTTCCTTCCAGATTTGCTCACTTTTTGTGTTATCTAAACTAACAGTAGAAACAGTTGGAAGAACAGCCTAAGGCATTTTCATTGGTTGCAATTAGCCATTCCTAACAAAGTGAGTGATTCTGGTCAGTCTCTCTTAACATGTTTCTGGGTGTAATTACAGTACAATAAGGAATCCTAATTACTTTATCAACATTTTTTTTTCATGTTTCATGTCTGTGTTGCTTCATATGAAGAAAGAAGTTCCTCCCCACGAGGGTGGTGGAACACTGGAGCAGGTTGCCCAGTGAGTTTCCCATCCCTGGAGGCATTCCAGGTGAGGCATGCCAGGGCTCTGGGCAAGCTGCTCTAGTTGGGGATGTCCCTGGGCACTGCAGGGGGGTTGGACTAGATGAGCTCCAGAGGTCCCTTCTAACCCAAACCATTCTAGGATTCTATGATGTGCTGCTGTACTATGGACTTGGTTTAGTAGGACTCAGTTTTATGCTGTCCCTATGTTTCTAAACTCTGCCCAGGAAGTCAGTGCCTTGAGTGGATAGATTTGACATCACATATTACTAAACCATGCAATGGCTTTAGAAAACTGGATTCACAGTATCACAGAGTATGTCAGAGGTTGGCAGGGCCTTAGAAAGATCATCTAGTGCAACCCCCCTGCCAGAGCAGGAGCACCTAGACCAGCTCACACAGCAATGTGTCCAGGCAGCTCTGCAATGGCTCCAGACAAGGAGACTCCACAGCCTCCTGGGCAGCCTGGGCCAGTGCTCTGGCACCTGCACTGCAAACAAGTTCCTCCTCATGTTAATACTAAACCTCCTGTGATCCAGCTTGCTACCATTCCCTATTGTCCTAACAAGTGCTTTCCAAGTGCTGTATGGCTTCAGTACAGATTGCTTGAAGCTCCTTCCTTGCTCCACCTAAAGCTGACAAATACAGCAAGCCTCTATGATCCATCCATTTGGAATACTGAATGTTGCAATGATAATTCACAAGCCTTATTCAGAAGAACATCAACTTTGGGGTGGATTCTTCTGCTTCTCCTTTTACAAATGCTGAAGCCACATTCCTCATGAATGCATTATTGATGATCTCACCCTGCCTAACTCTTCCACTCTAGTAACTATGTAATATCAGCCAACACTCACACCATCAACACAGCTTGAGTAATATTGTAATTGATTGCCATTAGCTAATCTTCCAGCTTTTTACAGAATCACAGAATCATTAAGGCTGGAAGAGACCTCCAAGATCATCAAGTCCAACCATACCTATCACTGCCATACCACTAAACCATGGCCCTAAGGAGAGCATCTATACATTCCTTAAGCATCTCTAGGGACAGTGACTCCACCACTGCCCTGGGCAGCCTGGGCCAAGAGCCAATAACCCTTTCAGTGAAGAAATCTTTTCTTTTTAAAGATCCAAGTATCCCTCTTCTTGTAAGACAAACCACTTGTGATACCAGGAGCTACTCAGAACTGTTTCAAAAGGGACATGACATGAATATTTCATTCATCACATGTGCTTGGTGTTTACATTGTGTTCCACTGAGTCCTCAGCAGCTGGTGAAAATACTTGATGAGCTGTTATTATAAGATCTTATCTTTAGGTGAAATGAAGAGGAAATATTGCAACTATCAGAATAATAATTAATATATATATATCATGCAGCTATATTGTAGACAATACATTTTAAATCATTTTATTCCTTCCTCCTGCTTAATACTTCAGTAACTCAGTCCTACCCAACTGCCCAGGCAAGTGAATTGTACACTCAAATCCTATTTCCCACTGTAACCTTCTATCTGGCCTGGATTAAGCTTGTTTCCAAATACTCCAGGTGTTGCATTCCCTCTCATCTTGGCTGGCCTAGCTGCAGCCAAAGACTCTATACTGGTTTCTCCTCTCCAGAAAAATCTGAGTTACCAAGTAAGAAGGTGCACTGTGACTCTCAATCAGTGGTGGCTTTAGGATAGCCATCCCTCCTTTCCTGGCTGTCACTGGGAGGGAAGCCTTGTTTGCCAAACTGTTTTCCTGAGGAACTCTCTTTTTTCTTTTATGTCTTCTTCTTTAGCCTCTGTTTTCCCTTTCCTCCTTTTGCCTTACACACACTCCCTCCCTCCCTCCCTAATTGCTTTCTCTCACAGCATCTATTTTCCACAGGGATCTCCCATTACACTTTCCTCTGCTTCCATCCCTTTCCCATCCTTTCAGATCAGAATATCAGAGTCAAAACTGTCTAGAACTCCTCAAGGCTGCCAGCTCAAGGAAGAAAGACAGATTTCCTATCCTGAAGTGAAACACTGATGAAGAAAGCAATACAAAGATATCAAAAAATGCAAATTTCATTAGATTTTAGATCCAGACAAGAATCAGCTTTCTCTTCAGGACTTTCAGGTTACATTATGTGTGACCTGAGGCAGTAACTTAATGAACTTCATAACTGAGGGCCTCTTGCTCTTTGTCCATTGAAAACACCCAGGGAAGACAGCTTCAAAGTTGCTGTTTGGTTGTTTGTTTGGTTTTTTTTTATTTGCTTGTTTGTTTGTTTTTGAAAGCTTCATGGTAACTACCAAAGCCAGTACTTCAGCTGTTGTAAATAAACAAAGATAAGACCCTTACTGTCATCTGAGAAGGCTGGGCTTCCCTCTTTTCTCACTAAATGAGGGAGAAGAGATGGGGAGAATAAAAGGGAAGAGCTACCCAGGATCTGACCAGATTTCCAGATCTGTCTGGACCTAGCCTCCACCTGTCACCTTCTGATGTCTAGGAGTCACTGGAGGGAATCCATCCCTCCCACAGGAGCAGGCAGCATGAGCTTTTAGTAGTTAAAGGGTGGACTGTGGATCAGACACAGCTCCCTGAAGCACAGCTGTGTGGCTAGGCTGAAGTCAGCGTGACCTGGACAGGCTGCAGAGATGGGCACGGAGAAACTTGATGCAATTTAACAAGGGTAAGTGTAAAGTACTGCATCTGGGAAAGAACAAGCCCATGGATCAGTACAGACTGGGAACTGATCTGTTGGAGAAGAGCCCTGGGGAAAAAGCTGTAGGAGTGCTGGTGGCTAGGAGGATGCCCATGAGGCAGCAATGTGCCCTTGTGGCCAAGAGGCCAATGGCATCCTAGGATGCATTAAGAGGAGCGTGGCCAGCANGATGGTGTAGTTATGATATACATGAAGATGTCCCTTGCAAGTTATTGAAGATACATAGGTATAAAAATCCACAATATGCTCACTGAACACAGTTTAAATATAGATTTAATTCAGTGCCTTTATGAATACTTTTGCAACTACATTTCCCTATCCATCCCTAAATACTCCTCGACATCTACTTCTGTGCTTTGTGCTTTTTCCATTTTCCAAGAGATAAGGCAGTGAGGAGGAAGTCCTGACCTTGCTGGAGTCCCTGATAAAGGCTGTTCTCTCCAGCAGGGTCACAGTTTCACCTGGGTGTTTGTTTGGTTTGCTGAAGGTTGCAGTGTGGTGACGCAGTGTGTTCTGGGGCTATCAAAACAGCCACTTTGGGAAGAGCTCTTGAACTACTGCATCAGAACCTTCCCAACTTGTGGATTTTACACAAGTTTTAGCTCTAGTTATATTTTGGTGGATGTTTCCTGTCAAACAAGGGAAAACAATAACAAGCAACAGATATTACAAAAGAACTGCAGCCTGTAATCCTGCATTCTCCACTTCTTACAGCATCCTCATTTTCTCAGGCTGGAAAATGATTTTCTCTTCTTCCCTCACAAAAAAAAAAAAAGCCCCAAGACTGTTATAATACTAAGGGTAATCCCCAGTGGGCTTGACATTTTTCCAGAAGAAATTAAGAGTCGAATTCATCAAGCATTAATGTTAAGAAGTCAGAAATTCTGGAATGTTTGTGCAGAGTCCCAAGCCCCTGAGCAAACACTGTCATCCTGCCGGGCTCCAGCCGAAGGCCAGAGCCAAAACAAACACAGGCAGAAACTCCATCTGACTGATCCTGTGGAAACAGCTGTAACCACTTAGGTGGAAAATCACCTCAAATTCTTCTCCCAGAAAACACTGATGACATGGGAGATGGAGAGCAGGAAAGCCCTGTCAGGGTCTCTCTTCAACTGTGGTCAGGAAAATATTTTCTTTCTTCACAACTGTAAATAGAAGAGTTCAGCCCTGGTCACAATCAAATGGAACCACAGAAAAGTTAAATGCCTTCTTCTCCTTATCCTCTCCTCTTGTGTGTTTCTTAATGTTTGATCTTAAGATTCCCTACCACAAAGGTGGTATCTGCAAGAAAACCTCTTCTTCCATAGGAGACCAGTGCTTGTCTCCAGAAGTGTAAAAGGATGAGGCTTAGTGTTTCTGTTGAGTTTGTGGTTTGCAAAGTTGTCTGAAACATACTCACTCCTTGATCTGCTGAAATGAAGCCAGCATTCAGAATAAACACCTTCTGTTCAGCCTTCTTCTTCTCATTCTCTTTGGAGGGCTATTGTCAAATGCTGTTTGGCAGAAAAGGAGGAAGTGTGTTGGAAGAAATAGCAAACACAAACATAGCTGAAGGAGAAAAAGCTCCAGCTTGGGTTGTCCAACATGCACATGGCTTCCCTAAGGAATCTGACAGGTAGAGGAAATAAAAAGAGAGGATGAAATGGGAACCATTATGGAACTAAGGAGAAAAGAAAACTGGATAGCTGTCTCCATGCTTCTTCTTTCTGCTAAATACTCCTTGAGAGAACTGGATCTTTAAGGAATAGAGAGCCCTGCATGTGCACAGCCTGCTTCCCCATTTTATTCATTGCCAAAGGCAATAATTCTGGATTGTCTGTTTTCATAGGAAGGCAATGCTCATTTTCCTGAACTTTCCATTCTGGTGCAGGAATTCTATTTATTTGCTCATCAGCAAGCTTAGCACAAATACATAGAAGGAAACACTGTAAGATGCTGCTAACATGGAAAAAATCATTACCATTTTCCTGTCCTCTGTGCCTTCCACCATCCATGAAGACTGTGACCTACCTGCCTCACTGCAATTCCTTCCAGCTCTTTTTCCTGTGCTTCAGTTACAGGTGTCTTATTTTCATTCCTTCTGATAGAAGTCAGTGTACAACAGTGCCATTGGTTTCCCTGCCAAGTCACATTTTCAGGGAAGAATTTTCATGCAAGAAGTAGGAAGCTGATGAAGGAACTTTCATTTGATCAATATGGATGGATCTGCTAGAGCAGCTTTATTCATTTCATGGATTAAACATTGCAAAACAAATCTTGAGAACAAGTGTTCTGTTTTTTGAGCATTTCCAAAGAGGAATTAAAAAGGCCACAATCATTCCTGCCTGGATGGCACAGTTTAAGAAAAGCTGGCACCCTAAAAATGTTGTGTATGTGAAGGCACAGCTCTATTGCCTATCAAATGAGATTTATAACATTTTCATAGAATCCTAGAATGGCCTAGGTTGGAAGGGACCCTCAAGATCATCTAGTTCCAACCTCCTCACACTGAGCAGGGATGCCAATCACTAGACCAGGTTGCCCAGGGCCACATCCAGCCTGGCCTTGAACACTGCCAGGGATGGAGCATCCACAACCTCTCTGGGCAACCTGTGCCAGTGCCTAACCACTCTCTGGGGAAAGAACTTCCTCATAATCTCCAATCTAAATTTCCCCTCCTTCAGCTTATAACCATTCCCCCTTGTCCTGTTACAATCTGACCACCTAAAAAGTCTCTCCCGTTCTGTCTTATAATCCCCCTTTAGGTACTGGAAAACNAAGACATTGAAGAGCTCTGGTCCCCAGACAGAGCCCTGAGGGACCCCACTCCTCACTGCTCTCCACCTGCACAAAGAGCCATTGACCACAACTCTCTGGCTGTGTCCTTCCAGTCAATTTCTTATCCATCGAAGAGTCCACCCATCAAATCCACATCTCTCCAGTTTGGAGATAAGGATGTCATGAGGGACTGTATTGAAGGTCTTATAAAAGTCCAAGTAGATGGCATTTTGCATGTGTAAGTGTATGCTTATTCATATATTATATATATATATATATATATATACACACACACACACTGTCTGGATTTTAACTCAGTGTTTTATATGTTAAACATAAGTGGCCTCCTACAAGCTTCTGCAAGTTTAAGCAGAAGGCAGAAGTTATAACAGGCCTCAAACTTGTAACACCTCCTTATTTTTGACAAATCAGACTACCTAGTTTATTCCACCATCATTACATATCCTACTTGGAACTCCCCTCCTGTCCCCCATGCATTCTCCTTGCCTCCTCGCCATTCTTTACTCTCACAGATCCTCATGCTGCTTGCAGTCGATCCCCACACAAGGCAGCTAGGGACAGTTTGCATTACAAGTTGAAGTGGAAATGGGCATATTTTACTGTCTGTCATTCAAAACAGAGGCAATGCTATGCAAGGCAGGTACCTTTCAGAGCAGTTCCCAAGGTAGTGGAGATCCTTCAGGAATATAGCTGCTTGAGATGTACATACAGGGATATAGTGCTTGAAATCCTCTACAAGTCTTTCTTAGAAAAAAGTAGATTTTACTCCTTAGAGAAAGCATAAACCAAATAAATATCTCATGGAATCAAGGCTGGTGTAGATATTTGCTGCTTTACACTGCAAGACTTTTACATGGTTACAGCATAACTAAATGGATTCAGGTTTCTGTGTTTTGCAAATGTCACAGTTAGCACACACAGGAGGTATGAGCTCAAGGAAAAGCACAGTGTTTCAGCAGAGAAACAGCTCTTTATTACCCAAATATGAAATCATACCATTTGGGAAGGATTAAATAAGAGCAGAGACAGCATAGTGGTAGAGAGAGAAGGATGGTGGTTTGGAGAAGGAATCCACAGAAACCCTGTGACTGCCTGACTAATGCTACCTTGACTGCTGCTGCCAAGATGATGTAAGGACAGAAAGAAGATTCCGTTATTATTATTATTATTATATGTATCCTTTTTCCACAGCTGCAGCTGGATCAGAGCCCAGGAGCCCAGAGAGGCCAACAGAATCCCTTCCTCAGGATAACAACATAACAAGAACATCTGCTGCAGCTTTGAAGGTCAGAAATGTAAGGTCCACAGCGAGCTGTACCACAGATGACACCTCTCTTTGGACAGACGGGCCCCTGGACTCAAATCTGATAATGGCATACAAGCTTTCTTGTAAGCCTCAGAGGAGAGGAGCAGGTGTGACCTCTCAGTTTCATAACAGCTAAGTTGTCTTCAGGCCTCTTCTGCAGGGCTGAGAAGAGAGGGATGGGGAATGACCATCTGCCCAAGCCTCCTCTCTGCTACTTGCTCAGCTTTCCAACAGATACAGTAGGAGATTGAAGCAGCCAGAGGGTGAGCAGCAAATTGATACAGAAATGCTTTAGGAACCTCTTGTGAGTCAGATTTAGGCAAAGTTGAGTAGCCAAGCTAGCTGCAGCACATTTAGCAAGCAAGTAAGCAGAGAAAATAATGGAAGTCTGGTTTAGTGCTGGTTTTTTGGGCATTCCAAACAGCCTGAGGTGCTGGAGGGGAAAACCTAATTGAAAGGCAACTCTCTCTGTCCTTATTGTGATGGGTTGCAGCTCCCTCTGTGACCTCTCAGCTCTTGTTGCAGTCTGAAACCAGTTCTCCAAGGATCATGGGCCAGTCTGAGTAAATCTGTTCCCTAATAGTTTCTTTGGCATTCCTCACAGTACAAGAACATGAAAAGCATCTGCCTAGGGATTAGTATGACTGGAGAAGCAGCTGTGCACTTCCACTGCCTATATGTTTAATGACCTCCTGTGAGGGTTTGTGGCTCAAAAAAAGGTACAGATTTTGGAGTGTGGGCTTTAGAAAAGCCTTAAACAGACCTACTAGTGGTGGATAAACAGAGACACTGAGATATCTCCTGTCATTTTCAACACAAAGCTGTTTCAATACTTGTGTCTTTTGAAGTTGATTAAACTGACTAAGTATCAAGCTAGATCCCACTACCCTGAATTGTACAAACCCTTCGCTGGTAGTGTGATCAGACAGGAACATGAGAGTTTCCAATAGAAAAGTTATGATCCAAGGTTTATTCCCATTGCTCCTGTGCAGGAAAGGCTTTAATATCCTTTCACCCTTTGCACTTCTCTGATATTCTGAGAAGTGCTTCTATTCCATTCATGGCCAGGCTTC
>VWZO01010877.1:0-10677 GCA_013396975.1 Bucco capensis
TCAGACTGTGCCTGGCATGGACCTGTGAGCACCTGGAAAACCACCAGCACAAGGAAGGACTATATTCCAAGTGTGACCCCTGTGTGCTATGCATTCTTCTGTGGTTTAATTCTTTGAGTACAGACACCACTAGCCCAAGTAAGAATTCCAAATGTGCCAAAGACATTCAGTTATTTTGCAATAAAGCATTTTTTTTCTTATTGCAGCATATGTTGTTTTCTGGTTGAGTCATTTCTTTTAAATTTTTAAAAAAGATTTGCCACTGACAATGCAGAGACAGAAGAAAACAGTAGAATCATAGAACAATTGAGATGAATACATATCAGTGATGACAAGGGCATGGTTTTTTCTGATGGAGGTGTTGTTTAGAAGGTATTTATAATTAGACAGAGATTTTTCCAGTGCTTTGTCCTGTCCAATTTGTTCATTTTGATGGAAGAATCAATAGCACTAGCCACAATAATTGGGAAAATTAGTAGCAACTAATATAACACAATATGCATGTCCTTGTTATCAGTGTCATTTAGGCATGGCCTTGACAGAGTGGCAGCTCATGTGCAGAGGCTGGAGTGTTTGCAAACTGACAGCTGTTTAGGTTTTGACCATTCTTCAGTTCAAATGCCTTTAGTGTAGCTGTGGAAACAGATGAGGAAGCAGGGAAGCTCTACAAAGGACAATGTCCCTCCTAAGGTGAAGTATCTCACTGTCAACTGGAGGACTATGTGCATCATTTCTTTGAATGCCAGTTTGCTCTTATTTAGGGGCTTAGAGATTTCTCTTAACTGCAGTCACTGGTACTGAAGCTTTAGAAGTACAAAAGCCACAGATGAAAAAATACC
Organism: Bucco capensis; assembly: GCA_013396975.1. Classification (NCBI taxonomy): domain Eukaryota; kingdom Metazoa; phylum Chordata; class Aves; order Piciformes; family Bucconidae; genus Bucco; species Bucco capensis. The sequence goes on from VWZO01010877.1 coordinate 840, forward strand.
TCAGACAAAAACCCAACAATTTTTCTCTTTTTCCTATTTTTTAATTTATTTTACAGAAAGAACTTTTGTTTTACTAGAGAATGTGAAAAGGGAGAAATATCCTTTAGAAAGAGTGTAGAATTTAAATTAAAAATTATTTTTCCTCTTTCTACTTGTTTGTATGTTTAGAAAAAGAATAAATATTGTGATGATATTGCAGCAGGGAAGCATTTGTCTGTGTTGGGAATGCCAGACATGGAAGAACTAAACACACAAAAATACCTAATCCATTAATCATCCACAGTACAAAAGAATGAGAGGAAGATCTATGAATATTTTGCCATGTTATTCTTGTGATATAAATGAGCTTTTCTGGAGCCATATACTTCAGCATCTATTAATTCAGACTGTGACCACTGCTTTGTTCCCAGCCCTTCTAATGAGTGAATGTTGTTGAGATTCACCTTGAAAGCTGTGCTAACAAATTGAGCTAAAGCATTATAAAACTGCACCTCTTCCTTTATGTACCAGTCATCTGATATCTCAAAGGGTTAAAACACCACAAGAAAAGTTTTCAGAGCAGGTCTAAGTCCCTTGTACAGTTAATTTGTTTTTGCTGGGTCCATTTTTCAGTATTGATTTTTGATCTGGGCAATACACTACAAGGAGGTGGAATTTTTGCAGCTAAAAGCAGTTGCTTTGCTTTCTTTTGTTTATTCTAGCATGGATAGTGCATATCTTCATGCAATTAGAATCTGTGGATTTTTATTTTTTTTTAAAGTAGAGGAAGTAATGTGAAGCAATTCACAATTCATTTAATAAGAGTTTGTGAGTACCTAATACCAAAAAATAAACCTCAAAATCTCAGGTCAGTCTTTGCCTAAACTTCTGAATACTTAGACTCTGGGTGCATATGCTTTTTATCAGATATTCCCTTAGTGCTTAAGTTTGTGTCAGTAGATGTGCACTCACCAATCCACATGGCAAATGGAGCAGCAAAATACCTTGCTGACATCACAGCCCCATAAGCACTCCTCAGGGACTTATTCCCTTGCATGCAGAGCCTGAGCTGGAAGAGTTCAGGGCTTACCTCCCAGATACATACAATGACAGCCTAACATGAAGCAGGGAAATTAAAGCTGTAGTAAATAGAAATGTTATAAGATAGACTAGAACTGAACTTTTCCCTGGTCTCCTCCCTTGCCAGAGTGATCCCTAGGGACTAAGCAAGCTAAGCAAGGAATTCTTTCCCTATCCTATGAGTGATAAAGGAAAATCCCACAGTAATTGGAGCACATTTAGCAGCAGAGACAGAGCAAGCTTCATCCTGAGTGTTTTTGACACAGTTAAGGACAGCCCTGTCAGAGGTGATAGACGGGAGTTCTTGTGCTCCCAAAGTACAAAAAGCAGTTTGAATCTTTCCTAATGAATAAAAGACAGGGATTTATTTCTTCCTTATTGTCTCATTTCACAAGAGAGAGCTGATGCAGAGGACAGTTTATGGCTTCATCCAAGGCCAGAGCCAAATATCTGTATCCAGGTACACTCATGAATCTCTAAAACAGACAATAACGTCCCATTCCTCTGCCTGGAGTTTCTTATTTCTTATGTTAAGAAGTTCAGTGCATTCTTTTATAGCTTCTTCTTTAGACCTGTATCTCTCCATTGTGCTCATTAAAAGTTCAGAGCACCAACTTTAAAACTAGTTTCGTTGCAGCTCATACAGATATTTCTGGAAAATCTTTGGTGTTATTTAATCTAAATAAATAATTACAACTATATTTTACTATTATATTGTGCTTGACAGCACAGAAGTTTCTATTTCAAATAGAATAAGGCTTCCTTCTTAGAAACCAGGCTTATTGGGAGAGGAAATGACAATTTAAGTTCATAAACAATTACAGGGTTTTGCAATGAAAAATATAGGTCAGAATGAAAATTAAATTTAAAATGTACAAGCCAGAGAATAATAAAATAGTAAATGAAACCTGTTAAAGCATTGAAATTATCTCTGGGAGACAGAATTAATATGTTTGATTTCAAGTTTCATGAAAAGTGGCAAATAATCTGCTCAGTGGTATTTATTCTGGAATATCACCATTTCATGCCCCAGTTTAATCAGGTTTAGCCAAAATATAAAACCTTCATTAGGAGAAACTGTGGGATATCAACCCTAAGATATTTATCCTGTAGACTAGCAGCTGTGATGCTTCTCTGAAGATAAGGTACTTTTATTCCCACTTTTTCTCTGAATAAAGCGGATCAGAGAACTGAAACCAGATTTGCCTTGTCTACATACTCAGGTAGCAATGGCCTGGACTCTTTTTTTCATCCTAAAGTAAAATAAACAGACTTTCCCAGAGGTATGGTTTTCAATATTGGTAAGTTGCTGTGCAACATTTCAGTTCTTATTTGTTGATGGTTTTAGTCAACTGCTACAATGAAAGCCTAACCAACAAAAGTTGTGAGGACATGGATCTGATGGAGCAGGTCCAGANTAGTCCTTAAATTGTTTCACTGTGGATCCTTTTTCAGGTGGAATTTAATACTGTTTGTGTGCAGAAAACATGGAAGAGATTAAGCAGAAGATGGATGAGCATATTTCAGATTGCTTCCCTCTTGTTTTTTTCTCACCAGAATTAGATGCATGAATGAATATTTAGTAGAATAAGAAAGCAAAATTATAGGAAGACACTTTTTTTGCATAGGTCTACAGTATTTCTTTCTATAATAGTCCCTTTGTTCTGTGCAGTAGGTCGAGAATATTCTTCCTGTGGTTACATAAATAAAACAGCAAGATTCAATAAGCACTATTGTACTCTGAAAAATATAAACTCTGCACATAAATTAGAATGCATAGTTCATTATTTCTGCTCTATCTTTGAAAAGATCTTTGATGTTAATTTTTGGCAAGCTTTTTGCTAGTATCAGGTGAAATATTTTCAAACTTTTAATATTCAGAAAAACATGTTACTAGAAGAAAAGATTTTATATAATCTATAGCTTTGACTCACTGTAGTGTTTCTTGCTGGGAATGATCTAGTAAGACTGCAGGAATGAAGTACAACAAACATGTTATACTTTGGTTTCCACTGACTTATTAGAATACTGTTTTCATCCATTGCACAAATAGCCATTTGTTATTATTATTACTACTTCTTTTTGAGGAGAACATGTTGCAATACATGAATCTCTGTAGTGGATGTTCCCTACAAGTCAAAAGTAATTTCCACATCCTATATGTCATGGTATTGGTATTGTGTTTCCATATAAGGAGTATAAATGTTCCCTTTCATATGTTGCTTCACTTGAGAAGATACCTCCTGAATATTCAGTATGTGACTACAGGTAAATGTTGAATGGACTATAGAAAGCAAAAATAGTTTGTGGCTATTCCAAATATTTTGAGAAGGATGATTATAATCTTTATGACTACAGTTGTGAACAATTGCAAGAAACTAGGGAAAACATATTTTCTAAACACTGAATGTAAACCAGTTTTATAGAAATGAGGTGGAAAAGTTATCACATTTTAAAAGCAAAAGCTAATGGAACAGATCCTAACATCATACCATAGCTTTCAAATCCTGAAAGAGCAGTATAAGACCAAGTCAGAAATCCAGAACCCACATCTGATTTTGCCAGATTTGTGAGAAAAGTTATGGTTCATGTTATATGAGCTCAATGTAATAGTGGTTTTAGCTGCAGCACAGCCTGCCAAATGTGCCTAATTATCTCCCACACCTCTAAGAAACTCATATCCCAAAGGAATAGTGACAATAAAACTTTGTACTTACAACGCTTTGCATTTGTGAATCTAGAAGAGGTTTATAAAACTCACTAATTAAGCCTCACAAACCTCAAGAGAACAAGTAAAGCAATAGTTTACTAATATTTATGTATACCTCACACCCAACTAATGTGACTTGCCAAAGGTCACACCAAGTCAGAGACAGAGCTAGAAGGAGATCAAAAGACATCCTTCTTTCCCAAAGGCCAATGACATAGAAGTGCCCAGCAAACAATGTTTTTTTGGTGCATGTCTGTATCCATTAAAATATCATTGAGCAGTCTTGCCCTTGGTTTTCATCCTCCTTTTTTGCTCTGCTTTGCATATTAAAATGGAAATAGTCACTTTGTATATCAGGCATAATAAATTAGCCTTTTGTAGGGCAGCTAGAATACATTTGAAAACCTTTAATTATTTGTTCAGTATGTATTTGTGTTGTTGTGAGAGGATGTGTAGCTTTAGCTACAAGGAAGAAATAAAGGAAGACTCTGTAAGGGGCAATGTGTGAACTTAAAATGCAGACAGACTTTTTAAAGGAACAGGCATGTGTGGTACTGTAGTAAATGCTTCACATCCCATTCCTACAGCCAGGGAAGTTTATATTTTAATATAGCTGCTGGAGCAATTTGTGGCATCTGTCTGTATGTCTCTGAAGAATGCTAGTTAACTCCTAAAATCACTATATTACTGAATGCCTCAAGGAGTGTTAAGTCCATCACAAACTGACAAATTCTCTGACAGAAATCAATCTGCTTGTCTAGATGGAGCTGCAGAACAAACAGTATCAGCCATTAACCTGACAGATTGGAGTGTGGCCAAACAGTTAAGAAGGCAGCCTGAATGGGAACAATTCTCTGGGCTAAAAAAAGTGAATGGACAAGGGTGGAAAACTCCTCATGAAAAGCATCGTTTTCAAGTTACTGGTTCCCAGCTATACCACATTTTATATAGAGAGTATTTTCACCAGCATTCGGTGAGATGGAGAAAAAATAGCAAAGAAAAGCAACAGAAGGCTTCTATTTGCTGAAGAAAAGTTCATCTAAACAGAAGGGCCACTTAGGAAAATAAACTTGACTGCAGGAATGAAATAATTATACCTTGATTTGAAAGAAAAGGCATGTGCAGCAGAATACCCTGAAATTCCAGGGAATGGTCTGACCTACATCCTCCCCCCAAAATCTCAAGATTATAGGAAGAAATTAAGGGGAGAATGCAGATATATACAGATGGGTTTATGGTTTTCTTAAAAGATGTGTGCATTGAAGGTGTGGGAAGTTAAGCAGTGTGGGTAAACCAGGATTATCAAACTCATTTATTAATCCCTTTTTTTTTTGACTACTGCTATACTTAAACACAGCCACTTGAAAAGATTTGTCAAAGCTGTGGCAAATGTCCCAAGAGTTTTGCAGGAATTTGGAAGGAAAGAGAAGGGAAGGGGAAAGGAGAAAACCTGCATTGTGCATTTTTCAACAACTGCTTTTCAGTATAGGCTAAATTCCTCAGCTTTTTCTCACATTAAAAAAAGCATTAAATCACAAGGCCATCTCCCCTGAAGTCAAGAGTTACTCATCTCAAGGATTATAGAAACAGGGTCCTAAAATAGATACTGACCTCTTAGCCTAATATTGCAAAGACAGGTTATTTAGTGGTAGAAGGAAAATGAAAGCACTTCCCAGTTTCAGTCTCTCATTCCTCTTTATATGTGAATAGATTCTTACACAAAGAAAGGCAAAGCAAAATTCTGTAAAGTGGTTGCAAAGTAATTATTCTTAAAGTGAAGATGTGAAATATTATCTGTAATTTACTTTGCTGTAAGTAGGTTAGATATTTCCTAATCTGAGATGTTAACTAAAGGAAAAAGCAGTCAGACAGTGTCTCTTGATATTCTCCTATTTCTCTGCTCCAGCAAAATTATCTTGACAATGGTGCATAAACTATATAAATTACGAATATCTGGGATTGTTTATAAACCTTAGTGTGAGGATTCTGTTTGTAGATAAATTTATATCTTTGGTAAAATATCAAAAGATAAGCACTGAACTATTGTGTTATACAGAACACAATAGTGTATTCTTGTTTTCTGGAGTCAAACAAGTTTTATAATAACTTCTGTAGCCTACTGCTGTAAGGCCTTGATTTGCCTTCTAAACCACAGGTGCACATTACCGTTATCTTGTAACATCAGCTTCTTCTTTGCATGTGTTAGTGATTTGTGTGTCCTCTAGATGATAGAACAGATACACCTGCATGCTTAAGGGCTGATTTAAATCATTAGTCAAGGCTTATGTCAGGCTACTTTGGGCCCCAATGCAGCATTTGATTGTAAGCACCTTTCTTTTGTGCTTTCGTTGCCTGAGTTATTCTGCCTGTTTCAGCAGAACACCTTCCCTGGAGGGAAGCAGTCATGTGTAGTTTGCTAGGTCACCATCAAGTCAAACAGCAGTCATAAACACTTTTAGAGAGATGAGTATTTCTTCAATAACAGAGGCTTCTTCAGGAAATGGATTTATTTGGGGGATTAAAATTCACTTGCAAACTGATGCTCTCTTAGATTCAGTAATACTTAGTGCTTCATTTGTGTGAGATAATATGCATTTAGTATACAGAGACAGTGAATTCTGGTGACTCTTTGGAGTTAACACACCTGCATTCCTAAAGGACCTTTCAGAGGAAATGTTATGTTGAGGTGGGATGCCAACAGAGGGATGCCTGCCTCTTTCTGTTGTCTACAATAGAAATGAAGAGTAAATCCAGAAGCCATGCTAAATCTAGACTCATGTCTGTGATAGTATTGTGAATAACACCTGGGGACCCATTGAGATATTAGGAGTACAAGTCAATTGTTGATTCATAAAATCACCCTTCTCAGCTCTGTCATTCTACTCTTTGTAGAAAAGAGTATGTGCATTCCTTAATTTCCTATAAAGAAAATATTAATCCACTAACTGAAATATTAGTATGCTTTTCTCTTTGTTTTCATACTGATAATTTCTGCTTAAAAAAGCATAATTGATCATAGAATAATTTATCTTAACTTACTTTTGTGTCTATAGGATTTATAATCTGGATCTTACAGATGAGTTAGTGTTTTTAATAGTCTAAAATTAGATCAAACAAGCAGTCTTGCCATATTAACTCTTTGTATGTAGGATTTCCATGAATTAACCAAGTGCATATTACAGCTACTTAAACTACACTCCAAAGGTTCAAATAAGTGTGGGAGGGGTTCAAAAAACATTTTATACATCAAAATTTCCCTGAAATCCACTCAGCCATCTCTGTTTCATTGTTTTATCTTTAGAGATGTGAGGTGAATGATGCAAATATAATTTCATTTGCTCATGGAGGCTCTCAACAAGCCCTCAAAGATATGGTTCATTTTTACTGAGTGTTGTTCCAAATAACAGGGAAGTGAAAGAACTGTTATGAATAGAATGTAAATTAATAGTCCCAATTGTCAGACATGAGCAGCTCTCTAGTATTTCATGGAATATCCTCTGGATTCTTGTCTTCTTGCCCTGCCTCAAATAATGCTGGGGGAGTTGGGTTTATATCCTCATTTCTGCTTCAATCCTGGCTACATGTGGAACATATGCTGATTATACCAGACAGACATGATGCTTTTACTAAACCTGTAGCCTTTCTGAATGCCAAATCTGTAGGAGAATAAAAAAAAAATAGGCTTTATATTAATTTTGTCTTATGACCATCATAAAAAAGCACAGAGCTTTGTGATAATTTATGACAGCACATCTGCTGAACTGCAGGAGCTTGGAAAATCTATCCTACTAATGGTGTCCTAAACTAAATTTATAATGCATTCATTAAGTTGCAATAAATAGAAGAAGAGCTAATGCATTAAAGTTAATAGGGCTGCTGGAGATATTTACAGTGAATAACAGTGTGAATAGCACTCAGATATGGATGAATCTCACTGGGAAATCTATTTCAGTATAAAGCCTGTACAAAGTGGAGACTCAGAAAACAGTGGATTGGTGCTCATGGCAGGCTATGGAAATATGTGTCACTTGACAAGGAACTCATTTCTGGATGCATTCATTAATTCTCAAAGCTATTTCTAGATCTATAATTGTAATATATAATTTCAGTAGAAATTTCTCTTATTCTTCACATGGTGCTATTTCTATCTCCTTTGAAGATTCTATGTAAATGCAGTAAACCTTGTGTCAAAAAGAATATTTTGGTGATATGGAGAACATCGAATCTGAAATGAAAGTGGTTAAGCATGTCCATATTTTTGTAAAATTACTGTATGTAATTAACTGAAAATATTAATAAAACCCCCTCCCAAATTATGAGTCATTAGGCCTATTAAGTGCTTTTTATATTCTTTCATATGTAGTATTGAATGAGTATTTAACACTTAAGTTTCTCATCAATAAACTGGAATTAATTGACAGCAGTAAGATTTCAGATGTTTTGTCCAGAGGAGAGCTACCAAGCTTGGGAGGGGTTTAGAGGACAAGCCGTGTGAGGAGAGGCTGAGGGAGCTGGGCATGTTTTGTCTGGAGAAGAGGAGGCTGAGGGGAGACCTCATTGCCCTCTACAACTACCTGAAAGGAGCTTGGAGAGAGGTGGAGGTTGGCCTCTTCTCCTTAGTAACTAGTGACAGAACCAGAGGGAATGGTTTGAAGTTGAGACAGGGTGGGGTTAGATTGGATATTAGGAAGAAATTGTTTACAGAAGGAGTGGTGAGGCACTGAAACAGCCTTGCCAGGGAGGTGCTTGAATCTCCATCCCTGGAGGTGTTTAAGAAACATGGAGATGTGGTGCTCCAGGACATGCTCTAGCGAGGGCAGGGCTTGGGTGGTTTGTTTTGTTTGGGGTTTTGGGGGTTTTTGTTTTGTTTTGGTTTTTGTTGTTGTTGTTGATTTCCAGCCATGAATATTCTGTGATTCTGTGATTACACTGGACACTTGCTCCTTCCTGGCTTGGGTACACCTAAAACTGTTTTTGCACATTTTTCAGGTCTACATTTCTTTAACTGAGTACAGATCAATTGTTTGCAGCTCTAGGTCTCCAGTGTCATCCATCCTGTACCCTATTTCTTAACACCCACTGGCAGCATTCCTCTGCACTGCATCCTCTAGCCCTGCTTTTGTGGTACTACCATACCACATCTGCATTCCTCTGTACTACAATCATTATACTAGGATCATAAACAATTATACACAAGGCAACTAGTTTGTGGTATCTATTAAACATTATGGTTATACCACATACTTCATTAGAGAGAAGCAAATGCAAAAATTGAATTAGAAATTCCTCCTTTCATTAGCTGTTGAAAGCTCAGTTAACTAAATAAGCTTCAGCCAGGCACAACCTGACAAGAAGTTCACATGCCTTGCAAAATATAGCTTCATGTCACCTTTTCACTTAAAATTATACTTCACCTCTGAAACATTGTCTTTTAGAGACAACTTTTCTTTTTTTGCCTTTAATTTCATTTTGTCTCTATTTTACAACAGAAGCAGTGTTCTTTAGCCCCTGTGGCATTTGCCTCCATTTAAAACAGGTGTTTTGCCACACATGAATTTGGAATGTTCTGATAAATTCCACATTTACTCAAACTATGAATGAAAAACTGATTGTGTTGAACATAACAGTAGTGTACATTGCATATGTTCATAAACATTGACAGAAGGTTCTGCAGTTCCTTCTAAATGTGTTTGTAATTAGATCACTAAAAAATCACCTTGATTTTTCCATAAATAAGGATTTCAGAAACTCATTTATTCCATGAATAATGGGAATTATTTTTTGGCTGAACTATGATCTTTCCCTTTCATTTTTTCTCTTTACCAAAAAGAAATCCCTGAAAACAAATAAAGAATACCCTTTTTTTTTTCATAATGTGAAAGTTATCCATAGGAAACACACATTTCATGAGAAGTGCTACCACCATGAAATCATTTCAACAGGTTGCAGTCAAGCAGCCCAAGCAAATAATTATCTTCTAAATGATCTGCTTTATAATAAGTAAGATACCTTTTAACTGTGAATTCATCCTCCTTTAAATGGAGTTACTGGAGTCTATTTAAAAATCAT
>VWZO01010877.1:11015-49888 GCA_013396975.1 Bucco capensis
ATTAATCCCCTTACAGTTTAGTTCTGTATGCAACTCCTCTCTATTGAGGAAACAGAAATATATCCATAGAAATCCCCAAATCTGTCCCCTAGCTGCAGGCTTGAAGCTTTCCTCTCTTGTGTCTCTTCTATGACACCTCAAAGTTCATTACTCCCATTTTTTTTTGTCTGGATTCTTTTGCTAATAAATAAATATATGCATTTTCATTAAAAATTGTGATGGTTCTGGCAGAGTACAGTGGCAGGTACTTTGGTTACTGATCTATACCAGTAAGCAGCAAGTGATCAAACTCTAGTGAAGTGACCTGTATATTTGTCTTTCTCTTTCAAATTTAATTTGACTTTTGTATTAAAGTTGCTTTAGCCAGAGAGCAAATGTTGTATGTAACTTTGCTTTTTGCCTTTTGTAGGTTTGTTTTACAAACTTGACATAGTCATAGGAGTTAAGTCTGTTTAATTTCTATCTCCTCTGTTCCAGCTGTGTGCAGAATATCCTTATTAATCTATTAGCCTTTCTGTTTTTCACCCAAACCTGCACTGAATCTATGTAGGCATTTTTTGTTCATCTTTACATTTTCACTAGTATGTAAGACCACATTTCCTTTCCTCTCTTATTATTTTGTTCTGTAAGAAACACCTGAAGCAACGATTATAAATGCATTGAATCCTCAGGAGCCAGGCATATTTCAAATGAAATGCGTACAGTGCCATACATTTCTCTAGCTTGGTACTTTTCATTCAAATCCTTACTCCTCTTTTGACCTGATAAAGAAAGTTCCAAAATTCCCATCATTTCAAGGAAATTTCAGTCAGTACATAGATGACAAGTTAGCAAATGTTTTGAAAGAAACTGTTGGGTGAATAGTTCAACTAGATGATCTCAGAGGCCTAATGATTCTGTGATTCTATAAGCTGTGTGCGTGTGTATGCATCTTAATCTAGTGATGCTGCAAGCTTGCTTTGTGACTTGACTCACATGACAGAGACATGATAATTCTCATGGCAGTAATGCTGATACAGACTTGCTTTTGACACACAGAGAAGTGTTTCCCTCCATGTGTAAGATGCATGTTGATGTTCTCAGGTTTGTAAAGTGCCCAGACTCTATCAATAATAAAATAAATATAAAGCGAACATTTAGTCATGATGGACTTTTATTAGAGATACTCACCAGGAAATTTAATGAGGGGGTTTTGTGGCTACTTAGTAGGGCTGTTAAATGCAGTAGATTTAGTGTCAATTAGAGACATTATCTGATGATAAATGTGTGTTATAGAAATTAAACTCATATACCTTCACAGTCATTTCCTGAATTTTGCTGTGACAAAAACAGTCAGAAGGAAGGTGCTTCTAGACTTTGTAATCACAGAGAGTGTGTGGGTAGAAGGCAGCTTGGGTAAGGTGATGAAGAATTGGGTAAGTTCATGATTATTATGAAACAAAGAGGAAGAGCAAGAAAGTAATGACATCAATCTTCACTACAGCATCCATCCATAAATTCAGAGTCCAGGTCTTGCTGGAAGAAAGTCTGAAGGACTAAAGTAGTGAAGCAAATTCATGAAAGTAAAATTATTCTTATACCAAGAGGTGAGAGGATATACAGTAAAAAACAGCTTCCTGCTCCATGAGGTTTTCTTCACGGATCTCAAACACACTAGAAAGTGTGCTGAATGTGGAAATGGGCTGTAGTGTTTCTTTTGGACATGTACAGGCACACATGCAAGCCTTCTTGTTCAGAAAACTCTTTAGTAGCAAAGTTATGGACTGATAGTCACACTACTGAAAGCTGAGCATGTTTATGTATAAAGCATCTATTAATAAGTGTAAAGTATTACCATGAGTAATTTAAGCTAAACCACACCTGTGAAAGTAAACAGGTGAAGTACAATTCACAATGCCTTATTCTGCCATTTTTTATTGTCTGTGTTTACTTATCTCTAATTCAGAAGATTGACTAATCTGTGCTAGGCCTTGCTGTGATTTGAGATAATAAAAAATATTTATTAGATGACTCCAGAAGTTACTAGTTTTACAGCTAGCAGCCCATGTACCCATTAGAAAAACTAATGGCATGTAAAAAAATATCTACACTTTTACATGAATGAGTTTTGTTTAGGACTTTGGTCCTCTGAAGTTACTACTAGGTGGAACAATTAATTTCCTCTGAAAGCACTGTTCACATCTGGTACTCATAAGGCTTTAAAAGGTGAATCAATAGTATCCAAATTCCCTTCAGTTTCTCCATCAGCTACTAATGAGTTCACAGACAGGAAAACTGAGCCAAGGAGTGAGTAGGTAAATTTTCCAAATTATTGGTAGTCTGTAGATAAAGGCCAAAGGGAAATTTCATACCATCAATTTAAAATCATGATGATGGCAGACATTTTAAATCTCATTGCTTGTATGTTTTTTCCTCTGTTTAAACAATAAGGAATAATTTTTCCGTTTATAGCAGTTTATTTTTCCTACTTTCAGAATAACCAGGTATTTTACTTTGATGATCTGTTCACTAGGCTCACTGACTTAAGCAGTCTCCATTCTGACTCTGCTGTCACAGTAGAGTTTGTGATTTATCTGTTTTTATATCCATAAAGATACATCCTTAACTAAGTGATCTCTTGCATAATCAGACTGGCTTAGAGTTCACTAAATGTAATCTTGCACTGTGTATCTCAATTAATCTTGCAGACTGTGGCTAATCACATCCCCACCAGGCAGGCTCACATATCTCACCAAGCTGGATTATTAAAATCCATATTTCACGTTAACAGCCATGTGTGTGAGATTAGTTTCTAAGTAGTAATGCACCTGCCATAAATACCTCATATCTGCTATCTTCTGAAATACTGCTACTGTCAAAGGTGAAAAATCATGATGTGCATTCAAAACTAGTTTACATTTCTTTTTTATGGGAAAGTGATTTTTTTCTTTTCCCTTGGGTCATTTTCTTTGTTCTGATATATCTAAAAAATCTGTAGGGCACAGTATGCAATAAAGATAGAACTTGGTAAATGATACATTCTGAAAGGATTGATAGAATATGATTATATTAACTTTATTCATTTTCAAGTAAAAGCTTAAGTGAGAAAACCTGAATTAATTTGGATTCATACCATTAGTCATAGAATCATAGAATCCTAGCATGGTTTGGGTTGGAAGGGACCTCTGGAGCTCATCTAGTCCAACCCCCCTGCACTGGGCAGGGACATCCCCAACTAGAGCAGCTTGCCCAGAGCCCTGGCAAGCCTCACCTGCAATGCCTCCAGGGATGGCAACTCAACCACCTCCCTGGGCAACCTGGGCCAGTGTTCCACCACCCTCATAGTGAGGAACTTCTTCCTAATATCCAGTTTAAATCTACTCCTCTCCAATTTCAAACCATTGCCCCTTGTCCTTTCACTGCAGGCCTTTGCAAACAGGCCCTCTGCACCCTGCTTGGAAGTTCCCTTTAGGGACTGGAAAGTCAATACATTAAGGGTTAAATTCCATTTTACAGTGAAACTTTTTAAATCTGAAGTAACTCCAGCAAGCTCAGTTGGCCTAAAAATTGCTTTAGTGTTGTCACTTTACTAATTACATTCTAGGATAAAACACTTTCCATCCGATCAGACACTGAATCTCCAAGTTTCAAGTCTCCCAAGTCTGTTAAGGCAACTGATGCTACATTTCATGTTCCATCCTTTGAAAAGGCAGAATTTCTGTTTAACTCCCTGTAGCTCTCAATACAATTGCTGCACTAATGCCTGGGATTTGCAGTAAAGGCCTAGCAGACTTTATTTTCAGAATCTCACAAGATGTTTTTGGTTTTAAAAGTGATCAAAAGAGTTGAAAGTGTAGAGCTGCAATCAAATAGGCCTTGCACGAATTGCTAAATGCAATGATGCTTTAATTAAAGGTAGTACAAGAGATTAGCATGTTTATTCTTTTCCTAATGTTCCTTAATCTAACTCCTTATCCCCATGGCAGTGCATCCAGGTGTATGTGCATTCAGACAAGCAGCATTTATCTGCTCCAGGTAGCTGCAGCTGACTGGTGGGATTGATGGGCACAGTCCCTGCCCTTTCAGGACTTGCCAGGTTTTCTCTCAGGTGAATGCCTGAAAAGCTCCTGTTCAGTGCTCATAGATTCTTAACAAATGAAACTGCCATTCTGGTGATTTACAGCCTGATTGCTCAAGCTTTTCTAATGAGCAGCAACTAGATGCCATTTCAGTGGCAACTTCATTGACCTTTTAGTGTTAGTGTGTTCTTCATGCAATATTGTTGCTCAAAGGAAGTAGGAAGGGAGTGGAGGAGGAGAGGGGCTAGATGCTTCAAGTGTAATCTGGAGTTTTGTTAAGGACTAAATAGTGAATTCATAACTTCATATTATAAACTGTATACATAGACTCTTCAAACCATCAAATTTATGCACAATTTCTTTAAAAATCTTTTTCTCATTCAAATGTATATGCAGACTGAGAGAAAATGTAGTCAGAATGCTTTTGCTTTCAGGGCTTCCAGTTGTTCTTCAGTTCTATCACCTACTCAATAATTATGTTAAAATAAATTTGGTTTAAGGGTTTAAAATTACAGGGATAAGAATGAGATTATTTCAAGAGAGCAGAAAAGTAAATGCATGTTTAAAAATTTAGCCCCAGTCAATGATTATGTGTATATTCAGCAACATAATGTCAAGGGTACCATTTAAATATACAGAAATAATGGACATAAAGAAAAGTCTATTAGGAAATGGTGCTTGCTTATGAATTACATATGCCCTGATTGTGCCATGTATTGCAAATGTGACTGATATGATTTTCAAGTTGCACTTTGTAGTGTGTGCTCCCTGGTACACTGAATTCTGTATAACAGTAGTAGTCCATTTTTAAATTTTCCTAAGCACTCTTTTATTTTTGCTTTATAAATCCATCATAATCTAAGAGAGTTGTTTAGATTTATTGTTGCTTTTCTTTTGCAAACCTTCTTATGAGACATATCCCATTATCAGTCACAAATTCCTGCTAATGTTTCAAAGTGTATCACAGAAAGAGACAAAATCCATCAAGATAAATCATACACTATACAGCTGGGTAACTGCTGAACACCCTCCAGAGACACACAAATGAGAATAAGAAATATGCTCTAAGTCTTGAGGTCAAAAGCTTTACCTAAGAACTATATTAATCCCCAAAAGAAGTGCCAGTTTGAGAGTTTAATTTCTCTTAGGCAATGGAAATAAGGAAAAAAAGCCCCACTAAAAGCCATCCAGCCTTATGCATTCACTGACATAAAATAATACTGGTGGGGGTATAATATTGTATTTGTCAATAATACAGCAGTACAGCTTTGGCAAGGAATCACCAAAATAATTCAGAAGAGCAGACCAACTGCCTAATATAATTGAGAATGGTAACTACACAGAGCCTTCAGATCTGCTCATAGGTAAATGAAACTGCAACTTGATCATTTTTAGACAAATTACTATGAACTGTAGATTTTATGTCCCTCTTACCCAGCTAGTCAGATACTATATCCATCAAAGTATTAATTGATTATTTTGGGGTATCTAAAACTGGAAATAACCCATGGTGATGTTAAATGCTGTTCAGTCTCTAATCAGTGCTAGATTTCAGACTGAAAAGATCACAGAGAAGTATCTGGCCACCCCCAACTAGTTAGGTGTATGTGGTGATATTTTCATAAAGAGCTAGACTGATATTGTGACTAAAACATTCTTAATCCTAAATTTAAATATCTTTAGTGACAGTATTTAATTGTGCATAAAGTTATTTTGTTTTCTTCTCTAATATCTTCTGACTCTGGTTACTGAGAGCTAACCATGGAAATCCTTCCTGTGGTTTGACATCACTCTACCTGCAGAGCATGATAAATTATGTTATTACTATCAAATCAGTGTTAAGCACTGTTGGAAGCAGTGAAAAAAAAGTGTTTTAAAGTTTTAAATTTTAAGAGTTTTAATTATTAAAGGTCTTTTCATACATTGACTGCCTTAATTTGCATGAAAAATGGAAGACTTCTAGCACTTGCTTCAATTTATTGCATTCATTTGCTTCAAATTACATATAAGGCAGCTTAACCAAACTAAGCAATCTGCAGAATAATTGTAATTCTAAATACATGCTATTTAATTGTTGAGCAAGCAGAGTCATACATAAGAGGACATACTGTTGCCTGTGGAAAGTCTTTGGAATGAAAAGGATCAATTCAAAGACTGTATCTTCAGCAGAAAAATGCTTTTACCCACAGTGTCTTCTGAATGCCTTATAAACCACTTCAGGTAACAGTTTTATGTTGGACTTCCAAAATATAGATTATTGCACATGAGAAGAAAGAGGGTGTTTTTTTTACTGAAGAATTCTGAAGGTTTGCAAAAAAACAAACAGAAAGAATTGTAGGTTTAGACCCCAAAACCACCTGCAGTATGCTCTGAAGCTACCACTCAGATCAGTACAGAAAAATAGCCTTTAGAACTGGCCATCAGCAGGGAGCTTTCAGAGAGAATAAAGGAGTGCTATATTTAGCTCCTAAGTTGTTAATTTCTATGAAGAACATTATATGGATGTGAGAAAACACAAATACTTCAAAATTCCTTGAGTAAGTGAGAAACTGGTCTACACAACAAAATCTTTGTATTTAACCAGATACTGAAAAGAATCTAGACTTCTGCATTTCCACATTAATGCCATTATCCTGAAGCTCTCTTTGTGTTCACTCCTGTGCTTGAAGAGTTCTCAATAAATTAGATAGAGAAGATTTGACCAGAAAAAACTAAGAGAATGAGGCCCCTGAGAACAATAGGGGCCTCATGTTCAGGCTGTCTCACCAAATATGAGCATCAATTTCTGGACTTGAATCTGAATCAGAAAGCCAGGAAACTTGAAACAATTCATCATATCCACAGGTAGCTTTGGCTTCTCTTTAACCTCAAAATACTGCTTTTAATAAAGCATGCCAGCAGCTCTGTGCTTTTCTTTATGTTTCTGCCTAATAAAAGGTACTGCAATATTGTCTGTAGTCATGTTATGTGTTGTTAGTTGTTAGCAGGCTGACACAGAAAGGACATTGTTCAAAAAGCTGAGTCCACAGAACACACACCTGCATCATTCCCACTCTTGATCTGCTGTGCCAGTTGTTCTCCCATTCTGGGACTAAAATATTCAATGTTGTGTTATTTTAATAAAAGCTGAGGTGACAAAGCATGCACCTGTATTTTTGTTCACTCCACCTGCTTGTCCTGGTGCTCTCTTGTCTTTTCTCTCTGCAGTAGCAACACCCATGTGGCCACCATTAGTGCAAGGCTGGCTGCTACGTACAGCAGAGGAGGAGAAGAAATGAAGAGTCAAAGGCAGTGAATACAGACAGCTTTTTTTCCAAGTTAACTGATCTCAGTGAGACACAACTTTGGATATGTCAACAGAAATAATTATATTTTTTTAAAAAATTACTTGGGGAAAAACCAAGCCAAACCAAAACTTTAAACTCTCCAAATCTCCATACAAAGTAGAAAAAAATATTTTCTCCAATACCCTTAATCAACTTGATGGTTTGAATGAAAGGTTGAATAACTGCTTAAGGAATGCCCTTGTGTAGTTTCATTGGTAGCTGTAAATGAATGTGAAGAGTAAGCATGTATCTTGTTAAAAGTATGAATGGTACTGCAAACAATAGAGGGTTAAATATCATCACAGGAAGTGATCTCAGGAGGTCTCCAGTCTAATCTCCTGCTCACAACAGGCTCAGCTATATGGACAAACCAGATTACTCAGGATGTTTTATCCAATCTGGTCTTGACTGCCTCCAAGAACAGAGAATACATAGCATTTTGGGGCAACCTGTGTCACTTACTGTGCTTATTGGAAAAAATTTTCTCCCTATATTTAGTCTGAATTTCTGTCTTATCAACAACACCGTGAAAAGCTCAGCTCCATCTCCTCAAGGCCATAGGCACTGGGGCTGCTGTTAGGTCTCCCCAAAGCTTTCTCTACTCCATGCTGAACAAGACCAGCTTCCTCTGCCTCTTTTCACAGTGCAAGTGCTTCAGACACCACCATCTCAGTGGCCTCCCTCATATCCCTGCAGTTGCTTGGTCTTTCTTGTAGTGGAGAATCCAAAATAGGGCACAGAATCTAGATGAGTTATTGCAAGCACCAAGGAAAAAACACTTCCCTCTATCTCCTTGTTCTGCTCCTTTTGGCCTCTTTAGTGCCAGAGCACAGTGAGGGCTCATGCTTACCTGAAAGCTTTTACTGCAAAGCTGCTCCTCAGCCTGTACCTCTGCAGCAGCAGCTTTTGCAACCAAAATACATCAAGAGAACCTTAAAGGAAAACCCCAAAATGTGACAATTTTTCATGTTCACTTCAAAGAACTAAAGGCAAACAAGTTCAAATAATAGACTAATAGGACAGTCCTAATTAAAAAAGGCAAAACCTGCAATCCATTTATGTAACAATTGTGATAGAAATAAATGATCTTGCTGTTTCTGAAGCAGCTCTAGCCTCAGACCATTAAACTTAAATGTTAGTCTTGCAATTATGCACACTAACAGAACAAGAGACCCTGCAGACACAGAATTACATGACTCAATTTAATACATGATTGTTAAATCATGTAAAAGTGTGTGTGCATTTAGCTCAATATGACCTAAATGTGTTAGACAGATGTGCAAGAGTAATAAATTAAATTCAGTAGGATTTAACAGAATAATATGTACAGAGATGTCATCCATTTCCATGCTACCCTATGTCATCCTTGCTGCACTTCAGCTTCACAGGTTTCTGTTGTACCTGCTAAGTGAAAAAAAGTTGGTGGTTTTCTCTCTCTGTTGCCATTGTCACTCAGAACAACGTTGCTCTCTAAATTGGTCTTTGAATTGTATACATTTGAAAAATAAGCCACGCCAGCAAGGTGCATCAGTAGGATACAAGTGACCTGTGATTCAGCTGAACCTCTCAGGACACTAAAATCTTCTCTGTGTCTGAGTGTCAAAGGCTGTGCATAAGAGGGGTTGCAGCTTCACTTAACTAAAAAAGAACTGTTGTCTTCACTGAACAGTATTATACACTTTAGAAATAGATTCACTTATTTTTCTGGCACATCTTTTTTTTTTTAAGTTACTTTTTTTCCAGATAGATTGCTAAAAAAAACCAAACAAAACAATATTATTATGCTCCTTGTTAAGGGGTGTTACATGTGGTCACAGTCTCTGGCAGCTGTGGAGCCTGAGGCAGCTGAAGCCCAGCCTGGTGCACCTGGGTACATGGGAATCTCCAACCCAGGCCAGTGGACATGGCTGCTGCTTCCTCCTTTGTGTATTCAACCAGTGGCAAGGCTGGATGTGTATCACAGACACACATGCACACAAATACAGAGGACACACAGAGGATGCTGCCATGGACTGTTACACAGGCTGCCATGCCCTTGAGCAACACTACCAGGGCACACAGCCAAGCATTCTTCCTCCTCTTCAGCTGGTCAGGACTGGAGTTCGCTGCTGAAAGCACACAGATGACACTGTAGGTTTGCAGGCATCTCTGCCCTGAGCCCTCTCACCTGCCACATTGGATGGGTCTCTTCCTCACCTGCTAGTCCAGCTTGGGGCTTGCTAGCAAACAAGTCCTCAAGTTATTTCTTGTTTACCCCTTCTTATCAGGTACAAAGTCGAGGTGACCCACTCCAAAGCTGTGCCTGGACCTTCTCAATGGCCCACTGGGAACCTTGATCTTTGGCATTATCTCTGTTACCTTGTGTCTCTGACTGCTCTTGTTCATTGCTTCCCCTTTATGCATTACTGCTTCTGCATTGCAAAGTTTCCTGATTGGATGATCTGAATGAAACAGATGTTCTCAACTTCCATGTGCCTTTACACTCTGTATTTTGCTATGAACAATAAACACATTATTTGGCTTTATTTGCATAACATTATCAGAGGAGTAAGAAGTCAAATGGCTTGTATTTGCTACCCATGAAGAAATAAGATCTGTTGTGTGCTTCAAAGGACTACATTTTGAAAGTGTTCTACTGTAGACATTTCTGAACCCCCAAAGACCATCTTTACATATTTTTCTTTTTAGGTTTTTCTTGGTCTTTCAGGACCTGTCAAAATGATGCAGTATTATATTAGTGTTGCTGAACTATTGGCTTTAATAAAATTTACATTACACACCAAGCTTTCCTTTTGTTTTTAAAAGAACACAAAGTTTACCCAGAGTATTTTAGCAAGTTATCCCAACACTATTTTTACTTTTTTCAATCGTTATATATTTTATATCAGTTCTTGGCTTATATTGCCATCTTAATGCTATATTCTCTGGAAACATCAAAAAAGTGAGAACATTTTTCTCTGAAATGATTGTGTCTGATAGATAATGCTAAAGTGTTTTTGAATCTGATGGTGAAGCAATTTCAGAACAGGTTTCCTTTTATTATCATGGCTACAAGCATATAATCAGAATTCCATAAACTTGTTACTGGCAAGAATCTCTTCAGTAAATTTCTATTACATAATCTGACACTAGTTTACAAAGAATGAAGAACTCAAAATATTTTTAAAATTCATATGAAAACCATTCTTAGCTTAGATACCATTTTTAAGCACAAGTCTGTTATTCTAAAAAAAAAGGATAAAACTCATTTCAGATAATGAAATGAAACTCATTTCTTCCAATTTTGGAACGAGATATATTATATGGAATTTATTTTACCCATGTTTATGTTTCCACTTCCAGGCTAGTCACCTTCAGTTGTGCTCATAATCTTGGGAAAGAAAGTCACTTTAAGAATAGAATACATCCAATTCAATGGGAGATGAATTATGCTCTCCCCATGAGATTTGTTGTTCTTCACTCACTATGAAACATCTCTGAATGACTTTCATAATGTAGGCACCTGCATATGGTTGTGTGAATTCCATCCCTTTACTTTTTTACTATAGAAGTGATGCTTTGTCAGCTCAGGTGGTTTTAATATTATGTGTTTATAATGAAATGTATTTTTCTGAGTTCCATACTTATCTGTAATTCCCACATTGCAGGTAGCATTTAAAATTCACTCAAAAGTAAACAGAGATATGAAGATGTGTTTGAGGGTAGAATTTTGATCAAAGAAACTGGCAATGCAGAGCAGTTTGTCACTTTCACTTTTGCAGTTCTTTAACGGGTTTAAAATTAAAATAGTTAATTAGTTATTAGTATTTCAGTTCATCAGCTAATTTTGCCTATCTGCTTTCTGATCATGACTGTAAGAAAGTCTTGTGGCAAACTCTGTTTCAATGACTATTTTTTTTACTTCCATCATGAAATTTGAGAGTTTTGTACATTTCTCTGGTATTTGTATAAGTGGGACAAGATTTACCAGTACCAGATCTGCCATGTGTGTATGGCTAGGCTTCGCGAACAAAGCTCCAGGGAGGGCTCCATCCACGCTCCTCNATGATGCTATAGGAAATGCCAAACTTGTCCACTATCTGTTGTGTGATAGACATTTCTGATCCAGAAGCATCTTACTTCTCTTCAAACTGTGGTATGGCAGCTAGTTACACTGTTGCAGAAACAGGGCCTGGAAAAATGAACTAAGTCAGTCTGCACTTTGATTTCTGACTATTATTGTTCTCATTTCTTTTATAAATATATTCAAAACTGTTAACAGGCTTTACAAATAACAATTCTTAAATTGAGTATTTTAGTTATGCATTCAGTTCCATCATAGCTACTAGGAAAGGTAAATGTATTAAGTTGTAGGGTACTGGATTATTTTTTACCCCATCTGGTGATTGTAAATGCTTTCTGAACTGGTAATTATCCAGAGTTTATTAATATTTGAAGTGATTAATTAGAAGGTGAAATCTGGGACATACTTACATAAATGAGAGGAAGACTGAAATGAAAAGGAAGGGCATTTTCAGCCTACACTAGGAGAAAAGATTTTAGAAAGATGGCAATATGCCAAGTTCACTGCTAATGGTTGGTAATTAACTTCAGCAGCAGGCTGCACACCTGCTTCAGGAGCTCTAAGGGTGTAAAGCATTATCCCCTGAACGTCTAAAATTTGAATTGTAATTCTCCTCCTTGGACCCCCAAAGCCAGCAGCACAGTGACAGGTGGCTGAGCACGACTGTAATTTACTGGTGCAGAGTTCTACAGTTTATTTGTAAGAAGAAAACATCCCACTGTGGGACCAGGCCAGACTCTTATCATAGGGTGTAAGTTATTCTAAAGCTTATCATAATTTTGCTGGTCACATCTTTAAAGTTGATGCAATGAATGTAAGCATAATTCCACAACAAACCCCACTGCAACTCTTCTATGGAATATAGACAGTGGGTCAAAACCAACATTTAAGAAACCCCTATCTGTGATGGCACCCTTAGCACCTCATTTAGTCATTTAATGATTTGTGAAGCTAAAAATAGAGAAATACACATAGTTTAGAAGTGCTGTGTTTATGGTTGATATCAAAAGCCTGCATTTCACTCAGTGTTTAAACTGATCTCAGCAGAGCCCAAAACTGACTAAGCTACCTTGATCTGTTTGTGATATTTGGTACAAAGATTAAGCATACATTTACTCTCTATGTGGAAGACACATTTTATTTGGTTTTCCTTTAAGACTAATGGAGGTTAACACACTTTCTTGTGAAAATGTGAAGAGTATTGCAGTATTACAAATGATGAAGCTGAAGCAGAGAGGGACTAATGTATCTAGAAATTACCACAAAGCCTAGTCATTATTTCAGTATTGAGTGCTGGATCACAGAGTGCATTTAACCATTTTTTTACAGAAACTACTGGTGCTGAAAATTGGGGGGGAAAAAAAAAAAAAAGCCATGAAAATTTCAACAAGGCAAAGTTAGGACACTAAAGACAATGTTTTTATGTAAATGTGGGTAATTCTTAAGAAAAAGTGCAATACTCTGAAGCTTATTGCACTTTCTTCTTTTTATGTCTTTTTAGGTTACAGTCTTCTGTGCTGTGTCTTGTCCACATTGAGATTGTTAGTGATACTGATCTAGCATCCTTGCTGTCCCAAAGAAGGAAAATCATTGAGTATGGAAACATGCATGAATGTTTCAAAGACCATTTATGGTGCTTTATCTCTAAAATTAGTCTAGTAAGGCTTATCCACCTTGCCAAACATCTAGATTTTGAGGAAAAAGAAGTGCGTGATCACAGAAGAAAGAAATATGTTTGTACTTAAGCTCTTTTTTATTAAGTGGTTCAAGTTACTTTGTCGTTGTAAATCAGAACTGTTATTTCATGCATAACTTTAAGAGACTGCAGCACGTGCTGACACTAATTTAATGTGACATATGTACTTGAATTATTCAATAAAACACTTCATTATTAAAGAAAAGAAAACATTGAAAAATTTAATGCCTGCTATAAGGGTAATTTCAAAGAATAAATATATACTTTAAACTGCTAGCTTTAAATATAAGACAGCAGTCTTTCCAAGTAGTTTACTGATCTTCTCTGAGGAAGGAAAAAAAAGTAATTCACTGAGTTTTTACCTGGTGTTTCAGTGAATTTTTATCATTAAGTATGTATATAGGCAGACTGGAATGTATGGTTTAGGCTGGAGGTAGGCTTGGATTATAGGTCTTTCCAATAAAAATTACTAATAACAGTACTGCTAAAACAGGTCAAAAGTTTACAAAATTGGAAGCCACAAAAGCTAGAAGAAATGTATTTTTTCTTGATGTAAAATGTTGTTGAGTGCAATGGATTACTCTCTATATTGATTAAAAAATTCAACCCATCATCTATTTATTATTTAATGTAGTTCCTTATGATGTTTATCTATAAAATTATGAACACTTTAGGATATTCCTTTCTGTTAAATTAAACTTTATGTGTTTCTTGAAAATGAAACATGTTACTATATTTTCTTCTGGACCTGCTCTGGAGTGCCTAGTATATGATTACAGTTAAGAGGAGCAATTTATTATTATGTTAATTCAGCTGATGTTAAAAGGATCATTTTGGTGAATGATGGTCCCTATAAAAGGACTGTGTGTCTAGAAGATAGCTACAACAGACACAAAGACCAGACAGGATCCTAAGGCACTGAGGTGAGTGAAAACTATTGCCCTTCTTCATAACGAAGAGTAGACTCACCCCAAAGACCTGGAGCAGGGACAGTCCTTCAGCGACAATCAGACTTTGTTCCATTGACTTTAAAAAGAGTTTGCATTTGCATCAGCAAACACTATTACTTGGCCTTCTAATTATAAAGCTTATTTTCAGTTTACACACTGGGATTACAGCTGGATAGTGAAAGGTCAATTTCTCTCCTACTGAAACAAACCCTTATGGAAAAGGTGGATCCATTTCATTGTTTCAATAGTATCTAATATTTTATTAAACAAATGACACTATTGAAACCTCAAAACTGCTGTGCATCAAGGCAAAGAAAAGTAGTTTCTATTAATTCTGTGTATGATGTAAATGCTCAAGGACAGGTTGGACAGGGTTTTGAACAATCTGATCTAGTAGAAGATGTCCCTGCCCATGTCAGAGATGCTGGATATTAGGAAAAAATTCCTCCCCACGAGGGTGGTGGAACACTGGCCCAGGTTGCCCAGGGAGGTGGTTGAGTTCCCATCCCTGGAGGCATTGCAGGTGAGGCTTGCCAGGGCTCTGGGCAAGCTGCTCTAGTTGGGGATGTCCCTGGCCACTGCAGGGGGGTTGGACTAGATGAGCTCCAGAGGTCCCTTCCAACCCAAACCAGTCTAGGATTCTAGGATTCTATGATAAGTTGACTCTCAGTACTCTTGATGTTCCCATTACCTCTTCCACCTCTTTAAATAACAAAATACAAATTGGAGCAGAGCCTTTCACAGGGCAAGGGAATGATTTCATCTTACTTCTAGAATCAATCTTTCTTTTATGCTTAGTAAATATTTATCTGAAAATTGAGAAGAACGGGGGCATGAATATCTATCTCCCACATCCTATGTGCATGCCAGATATAACTAAGCTTCTGGGTGTTCTAGGATGCTTTTCACTTTCTGATTCTATCAGTCTATAAGAAGTTATTTCAGTAAAATATCTGTCCATAGTGATACGTTCCTGCATTTTTTTTACTTTGATAAATAGATATTTTCTCATAGAACAATATTTTTAAAGAAAATAAACAAACAAAAACAATAAAAACATGACATTTTAGTGGAAAGCTAAGTCATATGATACAAAAGGAAACTTTTTTCTTCTAGATGAGATCTTTTATATCCTTTCTGAGGGACATTTTCTACAGAAAATTTGGCCTTGATTTCCTTTACGAGCAGCTCCTTACATGATGAAAACTCATATGTGCTACAATATCCTGAAAGTTTTGAGATTTTTTTACTTCAATTTTTTTTAATTTTATCTCTTCAAGCTAGGACCTTTATTGCCACAGCAAGTTCTTAACATTCTCTTTACAGCATCTAAAACCTGACTTGCAAAAACAGTCCAGAGGAAATTAAAAGCCATATCCCATGGTCTATTGGTTTGTTCCTCTTCATGATTGTTGGTACTAGTGACAAATGCATAACTTCCTAAACCATGAGCAGCAATCTAGTTTACTATGGATAGAACTGAAGACCTACAGCATAATTGTAGAAGACAATCTCTGATTGCATTTGAACTGTAAAAAAGAAAAATCTCTCTTCACCTGTAGCTATGGCATATGGAGCTAGAATAAACTGACAGTAGCAGTGTAAAGGTTTTAGTTATGCTGTCCTTCAGAAGCAAAGTTTTTTTCTGATACTCTATGCAATCTTTACAAGCTATCAGCTGATATTAAAGAACTCAAAAGATTGTTATTTCAGAGCAATTAATGATATCGTCAAATAACTTCTGTTAAAAATGGAATGGCTTTCTATAGACTACCTCCATGTCATTCTGGCCTTCAGCTTTTGTCTGACATCAGGGTAGTCTCAACAAGACACTAGTATATACACCAAAATCTCCAACAAATTTAGCACTGATTATTGGTTCTTTCTATTAGAAGTCTGAGACAGCCAAGGTGTGATTCTTCTTTGGGAACTGTCCTTGAATCTTCTTTGATCATCTGCTTCTAGAATCATAGACTTCTTTGGGTTGGGAGGGACCTTCAGAGATCATCTCATTCCAAACCCCCTGCCATGAGTTTTTGCATATAGTGACCAAGTGTGGAGAAAGGAGATAGCTGGGCAATATGTGAGGGATGAACAGAGTTTTATTCTACAGTCTTTATAGAAGTAAGTTCCCTGAGATAGAAAAGGTCATCACTGGTCATTTGTGCTCTCATTCACCTCAATAGCCATAGTGGCCATAACCACAGCTCAGTGTAACTGTATAAATAACCTGGTGCAGAAAACTTTGCCAAGAGAATTACCTAAGAAAGTGATGGAAAATCCTATAAACATAGCAGAGTACTTAAGTAAGATATCTTTCTTTTTTCTGCAAACTTTATGCTGAAGAATTGGTATTGTCTCCTACACAGACAGAGATTTCTGTTTAGAGACCTTTGAACATTTACACAGCCACAAGTAAATTTCAGAACTGTCACTATCACTTTGTATATTCAGATTTCAAAATTTTGCAGCTCTCCTACAGCAAGGTTTCCACTCAAAGGTCAAGCACTGTTTTAAATGACTAAGCACAAGAGAGATGGTGCTATTTTTTTAGTCTGAACCATCTCTTTTTTGGTTACAGTAATAGCAGCAGCTGATATTTGTTTTTTCTGTATTATTGAGTGCTCATCGATAGCATAATGGGCAGTTTTGATTCTACAAGAAAAGGCAAATAATTTGGCCAAGAACCACGCAGTGTACCTGCTGGTGTAGAGTTTAGATCCTTTTTAGAATTCTTAATCTCACTTCTATTTTTGGTCTGGATGCAATTTTGTTTATAACTTTTATTAGCTCCAGGAATATTATACTGGTGTCTGATTTTTTTTCCCCCTGTCTCTGTTGTTACTAGAGACAGCAAAATTACAACTGGAACCAGATAGATTTCAATCCTTATTGCTACTATCAACAATATATTGTGATTCTTTTAACTTCTTTGGTTTCAGTATATCAGACTTCCTGACTCTCTTTGCACCTTCAATATTCTATTTGGCTCTACCCTTTGCCAGGAATGAAGTGAGGGATGAAACACAAAGGAGACGCTTTAGTTTTCTTCTTAAATCTGTGTATCTTCTATAAGCTGAAATTTGACACTTTCTCTCCTGTGTTTATTTATTCACTTTCTTTTCCTGGTTCCAATGCTATTCATTGTCAGTCATCTATGGGGAATGTATGTGGATTAAAAAAAAAGGGAAAATGATACTGGAGTTTAAAATTCCATACCTTCTGTAGAACATTTGTCTTCATATGTGGTTGCACTGGCTAATAACAACTGTAAATATAAGAAACTCTCCCATTTTCAAAAGTTGAATTTACAAACCTCATAGCTTTGGCAGAGTTAAGAAAAATTTTCAATTTCAGATGACCTTGCTTTTGCCATTGAATAAGTAATGGAGATTTAAAAAGTTGGGTCAATGTAAATCTCATTAAACAACACATTTAATAGATGAACCTTCTTGGTTCTACTGGCCACAACAACAACCCATAAAGTTTGTTCTCACTAATTTCTACTTCTCAGAAGTTCATTGACAGAAGACAAAGAATGGAGAACGGAGAAATCCAACATGGAAAGCTATCTGAAAGAGCCCTTCCCTGCTGTTACTTGCTCTAGCATTCAGAAACTGAATTTGTATTCCATACTGACAGCTAAAAGCAGAAGCATAGAAATATCTGATTCACACAGATCCCCTACAGCAAACAAGGATCAGGGCTTTTGGGAAGCCCCTGCCTTCTTCAAGAGAGCCTGTTGTTGCTAAACTGGAAGAAGGGAGACAAGAAAGTTCAACCTTGGGAACAATGAAAGGGCTGCATGCTTTAAAATATTTTTAGAGTTATTTCTCTGCTTAAGTTCACGTCCTCTGGAGGAGATGATAAAAACGTAAACAAATAAATAACATAATGCCAATGTTATTGTTGTTCATCCTCATAGAAGGCTGTGGGGAGATAATCCTCTGGTTCTAGTTCTGCTCATTTATGTGGAAGGGATGTGAAATTAATACAAAACAGACCAGGCCAAAAAACTACTCTAATCCTTCCACATGTGCCTTTATGGCACTTCTCTGTAGGATACCATCCTAAGGACTTGGCTGCCAGCGTCCAGGCTTGCTAGGCCCTGGCAGATGAACCTTAGGACTAAAGGGTGGGTCCAGCTCTGCACATGCTGTGTCTCACCCCAAAAAAATCCCTAGTGCAGGCTGGAGGGTGCTATCTGCTATCCTCTTTTTATCAGCGCGCTTGGAAAAGGCGCTGAGGAGGAGCGTGGGTGGAGCCATCCCTGGAGCTTCGTTTGCCAAGCCTAGCCACAACAACGTAGGATAGGAGGTCCAGCAGCTCAAATAGAGTTTAAGAAGCAAACATCAAATAGTAACAGTAAAAAATGTAAACTTCCTTCAAGCAAGAGTAAAATTTTGAAAGTATTACCTAGAAAATATCTGTTTGCCTGATGCAAGTTGACTTACTTATTTAACACATTTTTTGACCTTTGAGTTTAGATCATGTTGTAGAAAATTCTGCAACACTTTGAAATCTGAATACAGAGAGCAACAGTGACAATTCTGAAATTTGCCTATGGGCTGTGTAAATGTTCAAAAGTCTCAAAAGAGAAATAATGGCTGTCTATTTAGCAAACAACACTAATTGTAAATTACACACATGCAAGAGCTGTGTAATAGAAACACAGAGTGCTTTTGCTAAAACTAGGAGGCAAAAGTATCAGAATCATTCCTTAGGTGAGCATTGCGTGCAGTACAGTGGAAGCTCCATTGCACTCATATGTCCTAAGGACCTCGCTGCCAGCGTCCAAGCTTGCTAGGCCCTGGCAGATGAACCTTAGGACTAAAGGGTGGGTCCAGCTCTGCGCATGCTGTGTCTCACCTAAAAAAATCCCTAGTGCAGGCTCGAGGGTGCTATCTGCTATCCTCTTTTTATCAGCACGCTTGGAAAAGGCGCTGAGGAGGAGCATGGATGGAGCCCTCCCTGGAGCTTCGTTCGCCAAGCCTAGCCATACCTACCATACCATTGCACTCATCTGTTGACTTCAGTCTAAAGGCAAATAAAACAGAATTATGTGAAGTTGACTTTTTTCACTAATGAGGTCCACAAATCCAATCTGCTTTGGGGGCAAATAGGGATGGGCACTGAGATAAGAAGATTTTGGTATGTTGTTGCAAAGTTCAGTTTCCCATATGCTTCATTAATAGATATTGTAGTCTTTTCCACTCAATCTATTTTCCATCAAAACTGAGTAGAAATATTCTTTCTCTGGAAGACATGTGCCTGGAAGTATATCCCCAAATATGCCCTTTCTACTGATGACTGCTAAGTCTTGTCTAACTCTGTGCTATGCTGGCTAAAATCTCCAGAATAACAGTTCTATGGACTTTATTATTTCAAATTAAGGGAAATTTCATGTAGGCAAAGATATTTTTTCTATTATCATGATTGACATTCATTGTCATTTAGTAATACAAATCCATAGATAGGAACATAAAACCCATGGAAAGTAAATTCCCTTGAAATGACAAGGCTTGTTGAGTCAATATTTTTTCTTTATAGAGAGATTTTTGAAATAAAACTATAATCTCAGCTTCAAAGCAGCCACTCTGTTTTCAGTAAAGTTCCATATACCTACTAGATGACTTAGAATAAATCTTTCTGTTCTGTTCTTTTCATAGGTAGAAATTTGCTTATATGACAGCAGTGGACTCTAATTTATTTCATTATAAAGATCAGAATAGTTTGGGATGTTTTGAAAGGTTTGTGTATTCACCTTTATAAGTACATCTCAAATAAAGAAGACAAGACATGAGCTTCAGCAGGTACCTTTTCATGGAACTGGATTTTTGCCCTCAGGAAGACAGTGGAATAATGTGCATCATAACAAGGCAGGGGGTTTAACTTGCTTTATTATTTTTTTAAAGCACTTCAGAAGCAATATCATATCTTACCCCTCTTAACAGTCTGAAGACCTGTGTGCCACTTTAAATACCCAAAAATGCTTAAGAAGTGCTTTGCTGGAGTGTTTGTCCAGAGCATGAGAATGAATTTCACTTTGTGTGTGTATGGATTGCTCAATTGCTGAAAATAACTGTTTACACTGACTACATACAGTGATTAATTCATAGGATTCCTAAGGGAAGGCTGAGCCATAAGCCAAGGTAGAGAGAGCACTGTGAAATATTTAGCAAACACCAACACAAACCACAGAGAACTAGAGAAGGGCCCACGGGTAGGGAAGAATACATTAACTGCCTCCAAAAATAAAGCCTGTCTGCTTCCACATAAACACACAGAATTGGAATAATATGTATGAATGTGTATCACAGGGAACATAAGGCCTTACATTATTCTAGGTAACCTTCAACTGACTCTGCAGTTTAATGAAAGCTTTACTTTAGCTGTGAATCATAAATGTCTCTGTTCTAATCAAAAGCATAGCCACACATTTCTATGTCAAAATAAAATTGATCCTTTTCAAAAACTAAATGTTAATTGACAAAATTTTCATGGATTATTGTATTACTTTAATTAAGCACTGCTCAAATTTATTGCTGTTGTACTTGTTGCATTAAATGTTAATTTGATCTCTATTTACTTGCACAGCATCCAAACTATGGACATATCCTTATAATAAAACATTTTTGCAGAATTCTTTAAATAACTTACACAATGTACAGCTGTTACAGTTCCAAACTAATCTAGTTTTTATGTCTTTATTAATAAATGATCTCAAATGCTAGGTTTTATGTCTTTTTTAATACATGATCTCTTCTCAAAAAGCTACATTTTTCTTTCACTACTTCAGGAAACCCTTACCACTTTATTGCTCATCATACTTTGATGAAAAATGCCACAGACAAAAAGACATTTACACTTATTACAGTGTATAAAAAGTAATAATATGCTCTTAAAATTATTTCCATCAGTTTCTTTTAAATAGGTGGCTAATTTCTCTTAACTCAGTTTCTTGTGTCCATGTAAATTTGAAGACAGGGAAGCTGTTTGAGTAGTGAAGAGTGGTTATGCCTTGATGAAAGCTCTGCCTGGTGATGTAAGCCTAAAGTAGTAGCATACAATCTTTGGAAATTAACACAGTTTTAATTCATATGCATATACTCTAATAGCAGTATTTTGCTAGTAAATAATTTCAATAGCTAAGCTCTTCTCATAATAACAAAGCTAGAGGCTTGGGCCAGAGTGGCTGGAATGCTGCCTGGTAGGAAAGGACTCCAGGCTGTTGTTTGACAGCTGGCTAAACATGAGCCAGCAGTGTGCCCATGTGTCCAAGAAAGCCAACAGCATCCTGGCTGGTATCAGAAATAGTGTGGCCAGCAGGAACAGGGAAGAGATTGTCATCCTGTACTGGGCACTGGGGAGGTTGCATCTCAATGTTTGTGTGCAGTTTTGGGCCACTCATTACAAGAAAGACATTGAGGTGCTGAAGCATGTCCAAAGGAGGGCAACAAAGCTGGTGAAGGGTCTAGAGAACAAGTTCTAAGAGGAACAGCTGAGGGATCTGAGGTTGTTTAGTCTGGAGAAAAAGAAGTTGAGAGGAGACCTTATTGCTCTCTATAACTACCTTTAGCAAGGTGACCACTGGTCTTTTCTCCCAAGTAAAAGGGACAAGAGGAAATGTCCTCAAGATGCACCAAGTGAGGTTTCAACTGAATACTAGGAAAAAAATTCTTCATTAAAAGGGTTATCAAGCATTACAACAGGCTCCCCAGGGAAATGGAGTCACTATCTCTGGAGATATTTAGAAATGTGTAGATCTGGCACTTAGGGACATGGTTTAGTGGTGTATTTGGCAGTGCTGGGTTAATGGTGGGACTTGATGCTCTTAAAGACCTTTTCCAACCTAAATTATTCTATGATTCTAAGGTCATAGACTGAATTGTGTTTCTATTTATAACATATAAACCACAGGAGCCACTGGTCAGGCTTGAAACCAGCTCTCTCCCCTTCCAGACTGCCAGGCCTCTTCATGGGCACTCTGAAGTCCTGCCAGAGCCCCAAGCCTCCCAGGTCATGTTGCTATGTCAGTCCATGTCC
This sequence comes from Bucco capensis, assembly GCA_013396975.1. Lineage (NCBI taxonomy): Eukaryota > Metazoa > Chordata > Aves > Piciformes > Bucconidae > Bucco > Bucco capensis. Next base: position 33,155 of record VWZO01010877.1, read on the forward strand.
CTGTCCTGTCTGTGTGTCCCTTAAAATCAAGCTGTGCTGTCCCACAGCAACTAAACCACTCTGGCAGGTCCTTGCTGAGCCTAGGTCTCCATAGGATGTGAGGCACATCTTGGTGAGAAGAGAGGCTGCTGTCAGGACCCTGTTCACCTCTCCAGAGCTACTCCTCATCCTGACCATGGCCTAGGGCCCTATTTCAGCTCAGTCACTGCCCCAGTAACACCATAGAACACCATTCTCCAGTCAGAGCTGCTTCTGCTTGGGTATGATCTGTGTTTGCAGGGGATCCTGTTTTACTGACAGGTAAAAGCGTAAGCAAAGAAATGTAGTCCTTGTTAGCAGTGTTACTGTATAAAACAGACCAAAGAAGTCTGACAAGCACACGAAAAAAAATGAAAAACAGTTACAACTCTTACACGAGCTATCCTGCTGGCCTGGATGCACTGGCATCATCAAAAACAAGTTTTCAGCTACAGTTTTGTAGGAATAAAATAGAATAGCAATAAAGATGTTTATGGGAAGCTAATTCCTTGTTTGAAGGACATAGGAAGAAGAACTAATGTGGCTTTTGGAAGCACCATCTAGTAGTTTTTCTGTAGTAGCAGAATTTCTGTTTCTAATCCTTTCTGATTATGTTCTTCTATCCAAGTACCTATTGGATCTCTTAAAAAACCATGGATTTACAAATGTAAACACATTTCCATTGCCAAGAAAATCATCAGGTAGTTTCCTTCACACACTGATTAGTAAGATTTTGACTGCTTCAGTTTTCATGGTAGTATTAATAATTTAATCAAGTGGTTTATATTAACAATGCCAAGTACAAATTTCTCCTTTGCTGTGGATTGATCTATTATTTTCCACCTAACATTGATATGCATATCGGTGTAGGAAGGAAGAGCTATAAATAAGGAATTCTATCACTCTAATTCATTGATTTGTGCAGAAAGAGTTCACCTCTGGTACTTAGTTCTCCCTTCACATTCAGAATTGGCAGCTCACTCTGATGATCATCAGCCACAGGGAAAATAAGTTAAGATTTCAATTAAAAGCATGCAGTGTAGGCTAATCTCTGAATCTGCCATTAGTTATGCTCCATACTTTCCTGCTAGAGAATACGTGCCACGGTCGAGCTGAAAAATATTGTATGAAAAGTAGGACAATCAAGTATATCTAAAAATTGATAAACAAATACTGCTTAGGAGTCTTAGGGTGCTTCTTCATATATGCCTAGAAATTGTACCTAGTAAGTAGCACTACTCCTTTCAAGGCCAAAGATCACAAGATGTCTAAAATACTCTATATTGTCTTTGTTGGGTGATATGAGAGTAGCAATGCCCATAGCTATCTACATTATCTGCTTTTAGTGTTCTTTTTCAGACAATGCTGTCTAATAAGAAGGAGGTTTAGGCCAAACAGACAGAAAAAAACCCCAAACATTTGTAAAGTGTAAGACACATCCATGCCAAAACCAGAAGTAATAATTATTGAGCTAGATAGAATATGTGAAATCATAAAAGCTTAACTGATACTCAGGCACAGTGTGAAAATCCCTTGTGGTCTNGCTTCGTTCGTGAAGCCTAGCCATACATACTTACAATTGATACTATCTGGAATTATTTTTTCTTCAATAAGTTAATAAGAATTTTCAAATAAGAGGTTTGTATTTTTTAATCTGAAAAGCACTTTTTTTTTTACTTGACCGCTGAATTTGAAAAAGGTGCAAAGCACTTACTGAACATAATCACTGGGATTGAAGCCTATGTTATGGCAGAAACATACCCTAACTAGTTGTAATCTGTGTATTAGCATGTTTTGAAAGAAAAAAATATTGTTTTGATAGAAAAAAAGATTTCAATAACCTCAAAGCACTTTTCTCAGTTTAAAATTATTTTGGACGAATGTTCTTCCATAATTAGAATATATTATTACTTTTATTATTTTTATTACTGCAATTACAAGCATTCTGTAGTTGAAAGCATTCTATTTTAAAGCACATTTTGCTTGATCTGGTGGATGTTACCTGTTGGATGCAAAGTGGGAATAATTGGGTCTATATTGAGTCATCTATTTGCTGCATTAGGAGTATGAAGTGGAAGTAAGACAGAAAATAGGTTGTTGTTTCAGTAGGAAGAGAAACAACTACTAACTCCACAAAAGCATCTTTATATTATTCAAAATAATTCCTCATATAAATTCATGACATTCAAATTAGCTCTAACAGTATACTATTCCAAAGATACTGATTCATTTGCTAATAGCTGCTGGAAATATTGTTTACTATCTTTCTGTCAATGCTTTAAGTCTTCAAAGCATTTGTTCTCTGTTCCTTTAAGAGGAAACAAAATAGGTCACTATTTTTTTATTTTTATTTATTTTTACCCCAATCTGGATACATAAATCATTGTGTATGTTCCTTGAGCTATTGGGCTACTGAAAAGTTCAACCGAACACCTTAAATAGGTGAATTTTCTCCATTTCCCTTAATAGCCCATCTGTGGTGAAAAACGTTTCATATTTTCCTTGAGAACTTCCAACTTGTAAATCATTCCCCATTGGAAAACAATCAAAACCTCTTGATCTTCACTCCTCCACAGAACAACTGGACATTTTGAGCAGGAAAGGCACAAATTAAGCTTGACTGATTTATGATGAGAAGATTAAGACAATGGACATCTGGATAGGTTGAAATGTTGACATCTCAGCTACTCACCTTAATTTTCTTTTAGAAGTTTGTGGCAAAAACTAGCCATTTACTAACCATGTCCATCACATCCCATGCCATGTTCCTCTTTCTCTTCACAACCTGTAAGGCAAATGTAACCTCATTAGCTCACATGTAGACATCCAGATTCCAGATGTTTACAGTGAGGATCCTGGTGAAGATTTCAGGTTTTTTGTTTGTTTTGATTTGGTTTTAATGATTGTCTGCATGTGTTATTGCATTGCTTGTTATTTTGAATAATAACTGGGATATAATAACATATTTTAAAACAATATCTCTGACACCCAACCTAAACCACAGACAGTGGGAAGTGTACAGAGGAGCAGCAAGGGATCAGGTGCAATATCCAGTTCTTGAGAATATCTTTGTTGGCTTTCACTTTTTTGTTTGGTTTTTTTTGGTAGGGTTTTGGTTTGGTTTGGGTTTTTGGTTGATTGGTTTTAGGATTTGTTTGGTTGTTTTTGCTTTGGGTTGATGTTTGATTTGGGTTGAGCTGGGGTTTTGTTAAAGGTAATCTCATTTCATCAGGGAAATGTAATTTATTGATATTTTGACATGTTTTAATAGTATTCCTAGCTCTCATAAGGACATGTCACCTTATCAACAGAGTTTCCTATTACTCCTGCATTTCTCTCTCAGGTTGTTGCCAAGATATGTGTCATTGAGCAGTCTAAAAAGAAATTGATATGTATGCACAGAACAAGATAGAAAATATATTTTTGTTTAAAAAATCGAAGAGCAACAATAATATCATCCAATTTACAGAATAAAGGCACATATTTTCACACACTTAGAAGACTAAACACTTCCACTCAAACAATGTAATTGAAAGTTACAATTAAAAAAAAGGTTAGCATTCTTAGTGACATTTGACTAAATATGCTAACTAAGAAAAATATAAAAATAAAGGTCACATTTGCAAGTATTAGAAAACAGACTACATTTTCATTAGGTAGTTGAGAAATGTCAATGAGTTAATAACTGACCAAGAGTCATTTTAGGAATAAAGGGAATGAAGGAAAACAAAACATCACCCCAAAAGTCAGACTCCTTTACTCCCCATAGATTTCAAACACTACAAACACAGTCTTCAAAGAAGTTGTGGAGATGGAGTCAAGTGAATTTGCCTTGTCATCTTGCTCTGTTTAAAGAATGTATTTTGGTCAAATTACATAGTATCATCATTGGAGCTATGTGGACACAGTTTATAACCTGTGGAGCTGTTTTACCTCATTGTGTTGAATTTGACTAGAGAAAGGTAGAAGAGCAGCATGTGCTGGAAATAATAAAGGATGCCTGAATAATTTACTGAGTTGACACAGATTAATTAAACAGTTAGCAAAGCTAATACAAATCACAGTTTACTGTTGGAAATCACATTTAATAAAATGTACACTTGGAATAAAAATAGTCTATCTTAAAACTGTCATACTGTTGTTAAAATGACTATAAAAGTGGGAATTCTAATGCAAAGAGCTGTGAAAGCTAACCCAGGTTGCTAATTTCATTGTGACTGATTTTTCTAGTTGCTTAATATTTTATTCTTTGGGCCTATATATTCCTTATCTGTGTCTGACAACCTTTGAATGTTTCACCTCAAATACTTATTTCTAAAACAGAGGTTAGAGAAAATATAGATTAATTAAGAAAGTCAATTTCAGTAGAGTTTTGAGAGATACCCACATGTCTTTGATGGAATTTCTCAAGGATTTTAAGGGTTGGCTGATGAAGCTAAAAAACACAGAGAGTAACCTCTACTCTCCAGCAGTTTAACTATATACTTAATTAATGGGAAATGTATCTATTTTTTTAACATCTCAAAAGTCTAATCCAGACTGAATGAAAGGAATAATTTTACTGTAAATAGTACTCCAATAAAATTATATCCTAATTAAAACACAGCAACTAGGCAATTCAGAAGTGCAAATCTCTTGAGGCAGATTTGTGGATTAGGAAGTAGGTTTTGTTTTCAGGTAAGCATTGTTGCTGCTCGAGTTGTCAGGAATGATCACAGGCTTTCAGTAAACATAACAAGAACTATTTTCTTATGTATAATTTATTAACCATTTCCAGTTATGTCTTACAAGAGAAACTTTCCTCAGGTACAGAATCCCCATGAACATGACAGAGCAACCAGAGTCAGGGTAAAACTTCACATTAATCACTAATCCCAGGCAAACAAAACAATTATACCCTGCAAGGTCAGAAATTAGCTTGTGTAATGCTGCCATTAATGCAGGACCTTCTCACCATGTTAGTGTGACTTTTGTACCCTTTCCTTCTCTTTCTTCCCATGGTACTTTACATTCATGCCACCTGAGATCATGTTGATTCTTTTATTCTTTCAAACCCTGGATTTAGCACCGTGGAAGAACTGTGCTCTCTTTTCAACTAGATAACAAAGAATTTTCAAGTACTTTTTCCTTTCAAGTGGGAAAATAATAACAATATTCTTGACTTGATGAGCCAGTACAGAACAAGTTCATTTCACCAAGCTGCCAACATGTACTATTTCAGCAAAAATAAATTGTCAAAATTATTTCAAGGTTGTTGATTCCTATTTATTGGAGTAACTTACTGTGTTCTGTGTGCAAAGAAACAGGAGAGTCATATCCTAGAAATGAGAAATGTAACATTAGCAAAAACTGCACATTGATTCAAACTTCTGCAAAAAAAAGGAGGCTTCATACCACTGGAGTTTTCAGTATTTGCTTTTGTCTAGCAACTTCATATGGTGGCAAAACTTAGGCAGTCTGAAGCAAGTCTTTGTATTTTGCTTCCTCCTCTTTCCAGTCCCTCTTACTGCTTAGTTTAACTATGGGCATTTCTACTGTACTTCATTTGTCTGAAATAATTTCTATTTGTAAAGTCAAAAATGTACTTTGTTCATAAGATAAATTAGCATTTGGTAAAACCAAAGTAATGCACAGATGTAAATGGTAATTTTAAAATACTGGTTATCCACTTTTGCTGATATCCAGCTTCTTCTAAGTGGTAGAAGAGGTGCATTTTTAACCTCTGATCAAAGACAATAAACACTATATTAAAATGACCTGTTCCAAAACTTGAAAGACTCTAGGTGTTCTCTGTCACAATCTTCATGAAGTAAAATGCTCATTTAAATTAATTTGAAATATAAAAGAGTTCAAGCTATGTTTATGTTTAGAATATACTTCCAAAAGCTCTCTAGTATTTTAAAGAGATTTTCTTTCAATGGAGTGTGCTGCTAGTCAAAGCTTCTGAACACTCATAGTTTTTCATTACTCATGTTATGCCAATGTGAAGAATGCCCAATTAATAACTATTTCTCATCAGTGGAAATGACAGAACAATGATCTTTTTTTCTGCCACTTCCTCCCAAAAAAATAATTTCCTTCAGAGGCACGATACGTAGTCTGAGTCCCTTTGCTCCTCTGTGTGAACAGATTTTTAAGTGTCTTTCTCACCTCTTTAGGATTTCAGTAGTTCTGCTTACTTTGTTCCTGAGTGATAGTTTTACTCTAATATAGTAATATAATTTATTTTTTTTCTCTTATATTTGGCTTTATACAAGGGTCAAAAACTTTGGCACTGGTCTTTAATTACAGGCAAAAAAGGAAAACAAGGTAGTTGCAGAGACAAAAAAGAAGGAGGTGACTTTGGCATGAACATATTTTTGGAGAAAGCTCTTTGTGCATGTATGGGTCGTTGAGCTTTTTAGCTAGCCCAGCTGATTTGCAGAGTAGTGTTGAAATGAGGAGCATCTTCTGTCTGTATTCCTGCACAGCATATGCAGAGTGATGTAAGGATGTAAAGCAAAGATGGTGACTTTGCAGACTCTTTTCTACCAGTGATTTAAGGTCCTAGAAATAGAATTTAAAATATTGAAAACTCATATTTCCATAATTTAGAAATCTAAAAAGCACCTGATTTTTATATTGTGTTGAAACTACAAGAGAATTTTCTGGTTTAGAGATCTCTGTTGCTATCCAGCTGTGTCTAGAAACAGTCCCTCATAGAGTCCAAAGTGTCTCTGACAGTCCTCTTCCAGATAAAACTTCTCCATTTTTCCACTGCATGCTTAAATATTCTTTTGAAAAGTGATACATTTTATCTTTATTCAGTGGTTTTGTTTGTTTGTTTCCCCAGAGTATTCAGAAGCTGTTCCTGGTCTCCCCACTTCATATGCTGCTATCTTAAGAATCAAATCTGGTAGTTCCTCTTTAGCCTCATTTAATTCCAAGAACAGAGCACGATTAAGCAGTCCTTCAGCAGGAAGTGTATCTTCACCAGGCTGGAGAGGAGCTCCACAGCATTATAATTCCCCAACAAACCTCTACCGCTTTTCAGATGCCTTCAAACCTGATGGTAAGTCTAGTTTCCCTCTCTGAATCTTTGAAACATTCTTTTATTAACTTACAACAGTATATCTTAGACATACCTTTGAATTTTATTAAACATCACAAAGTGGAAATGGACCTCTTTCTCCTTTGATTCTTCAGAATAAGCTTAAAGTCCCCAGTTAAAATATTCTTTCTTAAAGATTCCTATGCAGAATATTTTATGCAGGTTTTACTATATTAAAATAGCAGTGGAGTAGTCTGAAATTCCATTACAACATGATTTCATCTAGTAGGAAAATGTCAGTCCCTCTTTTATATATAGTTTCCTCTTTGGATTTTTTTTCTAATTTAATCATGAATTATAGTAATGTGCTAGATGACCTCTGGCAGTCCCTTCCAAACTTAACCATTCTATGATCCTGTGTAATTATAAATCTTATAAAGATACTTTTTTCTCTATATTAGCTACTTTGTGTAGTTAGTTCTGTCATGCATACAAACATATGCGTCGTCGTCGTCGTGGCTAGGCTTGGCGAACGAAGCTCCAGGGAGGGCTCCATCCACACTCCTCCTCAGCGCCTTTTCCAAGCGCGCTGATAAAAAGAGGATAGCAGATAGCACCCTTGAGCCTGCACTAGGGATTTTTTTAGGTGAGACACAGCATGCACAGAGCTGGACCCACCCTTTAGTCCTAAGGTTCATCTGCCAGGGCCTAGCAAGCTTGGACGCTGGCAGCCAAGTCCTTAGGACGGAGGTTTAACCTCTTAGCTGGAAGGCCTTCCAGGGCTAAACGAGCTCCATCTGCCCGGGTTTGGAATCAGAGTTGTCCTTCTCCTAGGATGACTGCCAGAAGGCTAATGAGCTCATCCTACCCATCCAAGGATTCTAGGAACATGGGTATCACTGCCCACACTTTCCCGTGGGCAATGAGTTTAATGTTCCCTCTGCTGTGGGCACAGTTATGGCACCAGGGGCCACAGCAGACCCCAAGGGATTGTCAGACTGTGCCTGACACATATGCATGCCAGTGTGATAAGGCATCATTTGCCTTTAAGTGCAGTAATTCATAGCATTTCTGGAAATGCAGTGGGTTTCCACATTTGACCTTCCCCTGCAATATTCTTTGTAAGTGGTGACTATACTAAACTCAATTATTGCCCATGCACCAGACACTGATAACTCCTCCCAATCAAACAGATACGTGCAGGTGAAAAATCAAAGTTCAAGGTTAAAACTAGAGTTTATTATCTTGATCTTCAACAGCATGCATGTCTAGAGACTGAAGTAGAAGAAACTGGTAGCCAGAAGACAAAAGAATACAGACTTTATGAATAATAAAGTGCAAACTGGAACTGTAAAGCATCTTCTCCCTAACTGACCCTAATTTCCCACATTAAGCATTTCAGTTATTCAGACCTGCATGATCAGGAATGCAACACTTGCAACCTTTTACTTTTTTGAAGGTTACACTTCCCTTTTCAAAATATGAATGAATTGGCATCATAGATGTATTCTGTGGGTCTGTCCAGATTTTCTTGTTCAGAAATCTAAATCCATATGAATATCTAGGTACATGCCAAAATTAGAGAAGACAATGGAGGAAAATGAAATGTCAGATTTTGCTGTATGTTATTTAACAGGAGCCACCAGCTGCTGCCATTAATTTTACAAACAATTTTTCATAGCAACTCTTTGACATAAAGGGGAAAATTGTGTCTTAGTTCTTGGTGAGATAAGATGCTGCAAGCAGCAGAAAAATCTTTGTTTACCTTGTTCTCTATAAGCACAGTTAACTCCTCTTGCTGGCTTCATTCTCTAGAGCTACTCATTAGACTGAAGGCTAAAATATGTCTTATGAGAAAGCCATTTTAAGGCATGATGAACACTTAAATCATCCTATGTATTTCATTGTTATTGTAGTAAAAGTTCTTCCTTACTTTTTTCTTTCTTTTCCTTTTAACTACTGCTTTTTAATAGAGCATCTGAAATAATGTGATATGAACCTCTGGAAAACAGACATAATTTTGCAAACTGTAATCTCACTTTCTATAAGCTATGGTACTTTTACATTTATTCAGGCTTCCTGAACTGTAGCACTTCTATTTCCACAGAAAGTGTTGATTATGGGCCAGTGTTTGTACAAGAGCCAGATGATGTGATTTTCCCAACTGATTCTGAGGAGAAGAAAGTTTCTCTGACTTGCCAAGCTCATGGAAATCCTACTCCCACATACAGGTACCTGCTTTAGAATTTTTATTTTATTTTATTTTCAGGATATTATCCACTGCAACTCCACTCTGAAAGTCAGTGTTCTTTGGAGAACAACTTAACAGAAACAGCTCCATGACACAAATTACTTTCCTGACATTAAACGAAGCAGGATCCACTGTGACCAAAAATCCAATCATTAGAAAAAGGGTAAATAACAGTTTCAAGGCTCACCTTAGTTCTGACAATTCCAGCCTTTGGATGAAGAAAAATTCAGAGCTACTTCAGCTGAATTCTTCTGTCTGGATGTTAACAAGCTAGGGTGAACTGATAATCATTTTGCTTCACTAAAGTTGCCTCTGGAGTCTAGATGTTGCCAAGTTCTTCCAGTCTTTGCTGAACTCTGGCAAAGCTTGGAAGGGCCTGGCAGTTTCCTGAGGCAATTTTGGAATTGCAGAATGACTGTGAACTAGCAAGGAAGGAAATAGCTGTGCATCATAACAGCTGTGCCATGGCTCTTTACACTGCTGATCTTTTCTTTGCATACTTTTATCAATTTAATGTTCTATACAGTTTACATAAAAAAATCTAATAAGTCTTATGTGGGTTATTATTCTTTAACTGAGATATTTCATCACTCCTGAGGGGTTATTCCAGAGTGCTGGAGTCTATTAATCTACCACACAAAATCTTTTCTCTTGCAGCCAGTGGACTATTGCAGGGTTTCTTGTTTCAGTCTTTGGAGACAATGGGAGGGGTGAAGATCTTTGACAGAGAATATCCAGAGGAAAAAAAAACAACTCCAAAACCCACTTACACAGCAGAAAAAGTATGAGACTCTTAGGTTACTTCTCAAACCTCAAAGAAAGAAGTGTTCATTTGCAAATTATTCAGTGCTTTGACTCAGCTGTGGTACTTTTGAATGTGTTTCTTACAGCCTGGATTTTTCCATCTTTTCTCCACTCACATTGCTGTCTTTAGTATTCGGGCTTCTCATTTCACTCCCCCCAACCTCCCAAACTTAGTATTCCCTCTGCCAACTCCTCATCAGATCTTAGTTTCCATTTACCTGCTCACTGCCAGGCTTTATGCTTAACCAGCCACCAGCTGATTCCAGACACCCTTATCCCAGTCTTCTCTGAATCCTAGTCCAGCTATTTTGCCTTTTCCTATTGCCAACATCCTTTTTTTTCACAACAGCCTATATACATCAAGCTACCTCTTTGCTCTTCACAAGTCTTTCTCTTCTGCTTTCTGTATTTAAATCAGAATGGAAGTGTATTCAAATTTAAATGTATCTAAATCAAGAACTGAATGAAAGAAAAAATTCCTTGCTCTCATGCAATGTAGACTCAACTCTGCTAACTCTAACCTCTTCTAGGTCTAAGGCTCTAATGATGGATCATAAATTGAAACTTTGATTCTCATAAGCACAGTAGAAGTCATATTTTTGATATAAAGCATGCATCTGCTATATAGGTTTCAAGTCTTTGTGGATGATACTTTTTTTTGGTGGGGGGGGGAAGGTTTCTAATTTGATTCAGAATAGGCAAAAGAAAGAATACAATTTCTCTTCAGAGGTTGAAGATCTAATTTTACATGATTTCTTTCAGAAAAACTTGCTTTCTCTCAGGTACACTTTGTGGATTATCTCCATCCAAAGCTTTGCCAAAATAATGGGCTCCTACACAGGGTATCTTTGAGTATCTGTCCTCCTTATAACAGCTGGGGCTGTCAGCTTCTGTATACTAAGTTTGATGGCTGCCTCTGGCCATAAAATGCTCCAATAGTTTCTTTCTTTTTTCCTAAGATGGCTTCGAAATGGAACCGAAATCGACATTGAAAGTGATTATCGCTTCAGTTTAATAGAAGGAAGTTTGATCATCAACAACCCCAGTGAAATGAAAGATTCTGGACAGTATCAGTGTTTAACCACCAACATGTTTGGCAGTATTTTAAGCAGAGAAGCTGTTCTTCAGTTTGCATGTGAGTAACAAACTTTAAAGTGGATAAATCAGATCTTTACATAACTTGATAAGTTATAATTTGAATACATAAGTTATAATTTAGTAGTTGGGCTTGCTGTGCACTGACTTTGTTGGGCTAGGATTTCATAACAAGAAATGAAATTCTTAGTGGGAAAGACTGATTTTCTGTGGATTTCTTAGTTTTAATACAGAACCATCAGGGAATATAACTCTAGAACATACTCCCAAATACTGTCCTTTAATGACATACTTGAATACTCTGCAGTGATATATTTCACTTATTACTAGTTTCCTAAAACATGTATCATTTTATCACACTGTCTGAGCAGGAGAGAAAGAACTGCAAATTTAGGAATAGACTAGGATAAATTGCCTGTATATCTGTGGGACAGTGTGCACCTATAACTTTGTGTTTATGAGCATACTTATGTATGTGTATATACATGGTTTATGTCCATCTTTATGGATACACATCATGCATATATTTATTCATACATTATGAGACCGAGGTGTGTTTTTTTTAGGTTTGGCTTGTTTTTTGTTTTAATTCTTAGTGGAAACTGAAAATGTCATAGCTTTTTAAATTATTCACTACATATGCTTTCCAGAAGCTATCAACAATTCATGAATGCTCTGGTCTATCTAAGCCATGCTCTTTTTCAAACACACTATCAGGAAACACAGGCCCAGAATTTCAGATATTCTAGTTGCAACCCTGACTTCCCTTCAGCAACATACAGGAAGGTAATTAACAACTTGTTAGGTTGTTTAGGTAAATCCTACCATGAAAAGTTTTTATAAGGCAGGAATGCAAAAATAACTCCATCCTAATTCCTCCTATCCTGCTGAAGAAAGAATATATTACCACAAAACATGAGGCAGATCTTTGTATAGCCACAACTGGAAAAGTGGAGTTGAGGACAAACTTTCCTGCCTGAATGTCTACTAACATATCTGCTGGAGTGGAGAACTCAGCAGAGCTGGGGTGGGCTCTGAGATTCTCCCTCAATAACCCCTCCCTGGTAAAGCCAGACCTCTCACATCTGTTGGTTTAGCCTTAAATGCTGCAGATCCTGTCAAGAAGCTGGCCATGAGCAAACAGTGCACGCTGGCAGCCCAGAAGGCTAATCGCATCCTGGGCTGCATCAAAAGAAGCGTGGCCAGCAGAGCCAGAGAGGTNTCACCAAAATCATGGCATTACCCACCTACTTCTTAGCTGGGAGCAATACTGACATTTGACAAAGTTTCTTCATGCCTGGGCAGTATGTTTAAAACTCTAAACATCACAACAGTGCTTTTATCACAGCAATTTTGGGCTGCAGTCTTAAATGTAGCTCTAAGAAAATTCTGCTACATTTTATCTTTCAGATAAGAAAACTCATAAAACAAATCACTTGGAAACTGTTAAATGTAGATTGCTCCAGGGCTCCACACCTCAGGTTTCTATTCCCATTCTATGAGTACAACTAACATATGACTATTTGACCTCCAGTTGAAAAAATAATACAGAGAAAATGAAAGCTAGAGCTCAAACAACAGAATCCCAAAGAGTTTCTACAGCTCATTCAGGACCCCCATGTACTTCTTGTTACAATTTTATCTCTTCCCATAAAATAGAGATAAGATTAAAAAAAATAAGAAAAAAAGTAGTTGGGCTTGCTGGGTTTATTTTGATTGAATTTTAAAGTTACTCACTTGTACACCTGCTTTTGCAAGTATCAGAGTTCTTTTGCTACAATGGCTTGAATGTAATTTCTGTTTGTTAAAGTATTTAGTTGGGAATTGTAATGAAAATTTCTCAGGCAAGGTTAATGGAGGAATGCTAGCTGGAAGCACATAAATGTACCAAATGATGCTGCAGAACTTGTGTGATAGAATAGGATGTGAAAAGCACATAGAAAGCTTTAAAAAATAACAGAAAACTGTAACTGGTTGATGTTCTTTTAGTTAGCAACTCCCTTCTGAAGAGCAATTTCCAGCTCAATATATATTTCTAGTTCAAATTCTTTGTAGCACAGCATTGTCTCTTCCATTCTTGATTTAATGCTTCAAATCCCTGATCTTAAATAGCTTGTGTGTTCCTATTGAAAAATAGTTGGATCACGCAGCAACTCACAGTATAAACTGATGTCACTGGACTGCAAACTTACAGCAACCTAACAGAAGCTTATATCCCAGAAATGTTTTAGTAAGCTAGATCCAAGGTAAATTTAAGTAAAGATTTTCATTGTGATTTCAGCTTTAAAATATCTAAGACAAGATCTTGAATTTGACCAAAAAGTTCATATAAATTTTCATCAAGACAAGAATGGAATACTTTCATCCTCATATCTTAGGGGATATAAAGTTTACACTGGTTCCCAAAGTGCTCATATTTTTTATTTCCTTTAGGAAATATGTTTTTCACATGCCTGAAGGGAAGATCTTCACAGCATGAAGGATGGTTTTATGATGTAAAATATAATATTTTGGAGACCTCTTCATATCTAGAAAAACTTCAGTAGTGTGATTACACTCTGAAATAAATCAGGAAAATTTCCATAAAGGTATTTTAACAAAGAAATACATAAAATCTCATTTATTAATAACTTATTCTTGGAATTAAATTGATTAATTACCTAGATGAGGTGGTATACAATTAAAAAGTCTTTAGATCAGACTGTGTTCATTCAGTAATTAGCATTGAGCTGTAAAGTATTATATAGTTAGGTAGGGATGGATGAGACAAAGATGAGCTTACATTACCCTGAAATAAAGAGTAGAAAATTTAAAATGCCCTGCTTGTAATGGACTACTATAAGGTAAAGTTTCAATATAGTTGAAGTAGGACATTTTATAATATTTCTTGATAACAGCAGGCTTGCAAGTCTCAAAGTACTTTCAGTAAGATAGAAAGAAAAGCATTGAAAAATATTTTTGTAAGGGAAAGTCCTAACCTTAAAATAATTTAAGTAATTGGTGCCCTGCAATTTTACTTGCCTGTAGCTGAAGGGTAATTAATAACCCAAAGGATAAACCAGTGCATTTCTGATTAGGAGATACAGAGCTACACATATTGCTATTCAGTTTCCCTTTTTTCTCTGAAAGGCATGGATCCCAGAAGCTGGGAAAATTAGTAATTTCACAGAAAAAAAAAATTTAATAATTAATTTCATGGACTTGCTTGAATGTATGGTTTGTGCTGCCGTGGAAAACACTTGTGTCTTGGCAGCTTGAAGAGCTGTTCTTCCAATTAAAGAGAGAAATGGCATACAGCTCCAAAGGAAACAAGAGGGATCATTAACCAAGGTCTTTGATGCTGTCTTTCAGCAAGAAGCATGTGCTGTAATGTACCTGTGCAAAATAGCATGAAACTTTAAAAAGGAGAGCATCTTTATTGCACTGGCTCACCATTGCATGGCCAACAGCCCAGTTGCTATGGTTATTATCATTGAGTTCAGCATTGGTGATGCATTGCAAATAAATATTTATGTATTATATTATTTGCATATCGGTGCATAATTAAAACAAGACTTTGAAATACTTATCTGATGTCTTTGGATCTAAATGAGAGATATAAAATGAGCATTATACATTGTTTTATACATATTTAGAGATACAATAGTTGAAGTAGCATTCTGCTGTCACTATGGAGGCAAAGAGGAAAGACTAATTATGTGCAGGTAAAGGTCTGCTTAACATTTTAAACTATTACAGCAGATTTATGAAGATTGAAACATGTGAAAAGTTCTCATTTTTCCTTCCATTTCCTGTCCTCTTTCATACTCAAGGTCATGCTCTTTTAAGAAAGAAAAAAAAAAAGAAAACACCCATGCTATAACAGAAATTAAGGAGAAATATAATTTTCAATAAAAGCAAATATTTGGCCGGAAATCCATTTGTCCTCAAAAGAGTTTTATGCAGAAAAATTGGGGAAAAAAAAAGTCCAGAAATAAGACTTACAAAATGTCAAGCAAACCAAAATTCTTGATCACAAAAATTGTATGTTTAAAGTCACATTTAGCAGGTTGCTAAAAAGAATCAAAAGCTATCAATTTGCTAGTTTCAAATGCTGTTTATAGTTCACAAAGAATAACTCATAAACAAACTATATTGTTTTAAGATTCTAATCAGCTCATTAAAATGTAAGAGCCTTAGAGGAATAAGTACTCCATTCCTTTAGCCCATCTTAACAGTAATCAAAAAATGTGTATATATGAAGACAAGACCATCAACCAAATAAAGCAACCATAGCAAACTTATAATTACTGCAAGCAGAAACTCAACTTTGATGAACACTTAGTAATTTTAAAGAAGTGCATAACATCCAAAGTGTTTTGAGGCTATGAAACTTAATAAAAGTGTAAAAGTTTAATGAAGCAACTTACACACTAAGCACATAAATTGTTAGATGGCTTTAGTTTGGTCTCTTAGGTCCTCTCATTTCTGTTGGTAGAAATTTGTCTTCTGTGCTAAGTCTAACAGGCTCTCTAGAGCAGTGTGCTACAGCTTTAGCTACAACAGTGCACCTATTTTTAATTCCCTTTGCCACATGCACAATCTCTGTATTCCATCAGGTCACAAGCCAAAATTGCTTGTCTCTATCTGTGTATTGTTTAACCATTCATAGCATCTCTGTAATAATTTGCAGCCTGGACTAAAAATTCTCACCTGTGATTTGTGGAACAATTCACTGCAAATGTATTAATTGGATTGTCACTGGCTTCTTTGTATATTTTTTTTATTTTTTAACTAAATCTATTTTCTCATTTAATCTATAGAGAAGGCTATTGATTAGACAATATAAATGTCCTTTTCCCCCTTCATGAGCTGCTATGACTAACCAGTGATGTACAGAATAAGAGGTCACTCCTGATGCAGACATACAAATCAATAGTTTTCTGGGGATACATGCTGTGCATTTCCTATTCCATCATGGCACATGTCTGACAGCCTGCTAGTGAGTTCACATCTTAAGAAGTGAATTTAATGATCTATATTCTCTTTCTTGCTATGATACTTCCTGGACATCTTGTTAGATTTACTCCAGAAGTTCCTAGTATTCATTTGTAAAGAACTGATTGAATTAAAACCATCTATGCATTAAAGAAAAAAAATGAAAGGACCATAGTAATAAGTACTGTGTTCCAGAGGTATTGTGTAAGGTAAAAATATTACACTTTGCTTGTTGTCCTGCAAGAAGGTGGTTACTGTGTGTGTGTCCTTACAAACTAACTCATTCCTTCACTTCACCTGTTTGACTTTGCATTGAAGTTGCATTCCCTCACCTTGAAGGGGCTTTCTGACAAAGCTTAGAGCCAAAACTCAGAGGCTCTAAAGCACCAGCTCAGAAGTGGTCATTCTTTTGCATGGTAGTTTTAAAATGATCTAAGCTCTGAGCTTAGATCAGTCCAACAGTTTAACTACCTGGGCAGCCTCATCTCCTCAAACGGTAAGATTGACAGAGAGATAGACAATAGATTGGCAAAGGCATAGAGTGCTTTGGGAAAACTCT
>VWZO01010877.1:50114-116501 GCA_013396975.1 Bucco capensis
GCTTGGAAAAGGCGCTGATGAGGAGCGTGGGTGGAGCCCTCCCTGGATCTTCGTTCACAAAGCCTAGCCATGAGTTTTAAAATGAAGGCAGCTTGGAAGATTGAGGTCAGATCCCTAATAAGGGATTATATATCAATATAGTGCAAATTTGATTCTCATTACAATAAGTTACCAGCTTCAGAAAAGGGTATCAATTCTAGATGTACTCCACTGACCAATGTTATCTTATTCCATTTAAATGGTACGTAGGCATAACTTCAACCTCATTGATCCTCATATCAAAAACCCAAAAAGTTCTGATTATTTCAAAGTATTCAAATGGAAATCAAATTTTTGAATCTTGTCAAGTTCCTTTGCTGCTATGTAAGTTTTAACACCAAAAAAAAGTATTCTAAGGTTTAAGTTCTGCTCACTCTAACTCTGAAAAATGTACTTTAAACAATATATTTTATATTTTGTGTTCTGTGGAAGCATTAAAAGAAATCAGTCGTGTAAGGAGACAGTTTGAAATGTAATTATAGCAGTCATTGAAAGATGCATAGTAAATCTACTGACTTCTCATTTTAGCATTATGAATTCCTTTGCAGAACTACAAGTCTGGTGTTTAACCTGCCTGTAACCTATTTATCTTTTACCACCTTGAAGGCTGTGAAACATGGATAAATTGAGAACTAGCTGAAGTCAAGCTGAGTTAGGCTGACAAGGAAAATTAAAAGAAATACAGATAAGCCTTTTAGCTAGCTTAAAAACAGTAAGATTATGGGATAGAATTAGTTAATCTACATATGACCTCAAATTCAAGGGTTGCCTTTCTTTGGTTTTCTTTAAGGACAGAGTAGCTTGTACAGACAATTTCATATGAAATTGTACCAGAAACAGGAAGATATGTATTCAGTTTGGGGCTAGGAGCAGACAAGAATGGACAAGTAAATCTACACTTAAAATGTACTAGTTGATAAAAGGTGAGGGCCCTATAACATTCATCATTTCTATCAATACAGTTTAGTGCTTCAGTGATACAATTTCAGAACAATGCACAGTTGCAGGGCCTGTTTGTCCTTTGTTCATCCTGATATTTTCACCAATGTTCAATGATAAAAATCATTAAATTATTCAATGTTAAAGACGGGAAGTATTGTCAACTTAGAAGTTATATTCTCAGCTGTAATAATTATATATTTTACTTTGCACTCAGAGTCACAAATATAGCAATATCACTGTCATTTTACATCCCACATCTTATAATTTCTTTGAGGATAAAATCAAAACAAGTTCCAAGAATAATTTCTCTCTAGTAACAATGATAACATCAAAAGCATCCTCTGATGACCACAATGTGATGATAATATCAAGTTCCCAAAGGTGATAGCTTTCAATTCAGTGAGATTGTGTAGATAAGTTACCTGCACACCAGGACCCAGAAGTTAAGAATTTCTTCTCTCCTGCTTTTACAAAGCAGATATCAGACACTGTCTGTATAGAATATGGTACATACATAAAAAGGAGTAAATTCTCTCTATAGAACATACAGTAATCTGTCTCTATATAAAAAACTCATACACAGCTAAACAATAAAAAACCCAAACCAAACCATTTAGTTCAGTTTCAGCCTTATATCTCATCAAGCATGGAAATATGTATTTCTGCCCTCAGGATTCTATAAATATGCAAATCCTGAGCCCACCCCTCTATCTACTCCATACACCACACTAATTAAAAGCAGTGCTTTAAGTCAGAAACTTGTGTGTCTAACTACACATTGAATATTACACTGAACCTCATTAGAGTTGCAAGGTCAAACATCCAAGCTACAGGAGAAGGAATTTATCATTGTCTACACAAATCTGAATTTCACTTCGCATGAAAAAGTTCTAAAATATAAATTTGTGACACAATCACTTTATTATTATTATTACATTAGACTCCCTAGACTCTTTTAGGTCACAGAAAAATGACTGCTCTCTTACTGAACAGTGTTCTATCTCCTATTGTTCAGTGCACAGCCTCCCACCTTCATTAATTCAGACTATTCAAAACATACTCTGAAGACAAAATTAATTTCCTCAGAAGCTTTTTATTGTGCTCATCTTTACAGCATCCAAGTGCTTCATGAGCATTAATACACTTATTTTTACAATATCCTCTGAAGTGAGTAGTTATTACTATCGCCTTTTTATAAAAATTGAAACCTAAGACACGAGAGATTAATGTCAAATATCCAACAGTCTGGGGAGTTGTAAGTGAGCTCAGGAGGAGCTGCTTTTCCTAAGTGCTTAGCAGAGCCAGAACTGATCACTTTCCTATTCATCACTAGCACCAGTCTTTTTTCTCAGTCTTTTTATAAGTCATATCTCAAACCTGTATCTGGTTTCTAATCTCTCCCCTACTATCAGTTCAGCAGTTGATCCTATTTGTGGTTTCCTCACTTAAATGAAAGCATCTATTTGACTGAAAAAGGATAGTGACATTTTTCTAGCTCTCTTTTAGTCTCCATATGCTCATCTTGTTCCATTGCCTGTATTTTCTCCATCACATTTCCTGCCTCTAGGCTTCTAAACTCAGTTTCCTTCCCTATATTTATTCAATACCTTCTGTACCACGCTTTGCCCATTCAATACCTTCTGTACCACGCTTTGCCCATTCAATACCTTCTGTACCACGCTTTGCCCATTCAATACCTTCTGTACCACGCTTTGCCCATTCAATACCTTCTGTACCACGCTTTGCCCATTCAATACCTTCTGTACCACGCTTTGCCCATTCAATACCTTCTGTACCACGCTTTGCCCATTCAATACCTTCTGTACCACGCTTTGCCCATTCAATACCTTCTGTACCACGCTTTGCCCATTCAATACCTTCTGTACCACGCTTTGCCCATTCAATACCTTCTGTACCACGCTTTGCCCATTCAATACCTTCTGTACCACGCTTTGCCCATTCAATACCTTCTGTACCACGCTTTGCCCATTCAATACCTTCTGTACCACGCTTTGCCCATTCAATGCCTTCTGTAGCACACTTTGCCCATTCAGTGCCTTCTGTACCACACTTTGTCCATCTACATCCTTAGAAAAGACACATTTTATTATTTTTTAACTAGAACTGGGAATAACTGAAGTAGGGTCTTCTACTGGAAAGTGTTGGCCATCTTAATTACAGTAGTTGCTACCTGTTGTGTTTATAATAATGGATCAATTTATTGACAGTACAAATATACATTCTGCCAATGGGTATTTATAATTAGAAAAATACTTTACATCTTAAGGCTAAATAAATTGCTACTCCATTAGCTCATAAGCAAAGTGGGTCAAGGCTGTGAATGGCAAATTGTTACAGTACATTGCATAGCAAGTTCTACTGATAATTCAGTAGCTGGTACTTTCTCTTTTAAATTATTAAATCATTAATGCAGAACACACTATAATGAAACAGCTGCTCCTTGGATAGATTCCTGCCTGGAAAGGCGTTTCTACTTAAATACAATTTATCAACATTTTCTTTACTGTGAGGTCTCAAGCACCTCCCTCACTCATTAATATAACATCGATTAACTGTGACCTTTCTTTTAGTTGATGACAGCAAGATTCTGAGATTTTAACAGAGCCATTATTCAGTCACATCCTCTGAATTCCACTGCTGTTTTACTGTGCTACTCTCCTCTCCACTTCCAGCATTGCCTACTGCATTCCTTCACAGTTTACACATGAAAGGCTATTGCTCCATCTAAATTGGGGCATAACCAATATAGAAAATCTTAATTATGGTCATCACTAACCAGGACAAAACATATATATTTGTTTCACTAATGGTTACAAAATGCCTGACAATGCATAGCAGTGTGGTACTGAGGGTGGCACCTCTTTCAACTTTTAATTAACTCTTACAACTGTTGTTACCTTATTAAAACCATATTTGTTAAAATAAGTGGAAGAACTATAGATAAAATCAGTCAGTGAATGTAAAAGTTGAACTGGAATGTTAGTAAGAAAATCACAGCTGAACAAAAGGCACGAAGCATTCTCAGTTTAATCTCAGTGGCATTCTCAACAGAGGATCCAGTCCTTTAAGTACTTGATCCTGGAAAACACAATCACCAGCAGTTCACTCTAAGGCACTGCAATTGCATTCAGGATAAAGATCTTTGCTGCATATTTTGGACAAAGTTGTCTGAAATACACAGAGTTGTGTACTATGTGAACAAAGGATGTTTAAAAACTGGAATACTTGTTCCACAAAAGATTTAAGCACTTCATATTTTTAATAGAGTTTATTTTTTAATTATCTTTGACAAGTAAAATTCCAACCCAATGCATTTGAGAGTCAATAAACTCTTTTTAATAATATCAAATTGTTTTGTATACCTTCATTAGGAAAATTCTGTTAAAGTGATGTAAAATAATTTTCACCAGAGCATTTTGAGTACTTTAAGTCTGGCTTTGTATTATACTAAAAATATATGCACATATATCCTACATATATATATAAAAAATGTACTCAGACATGATAAAACATGACCCAGCATTGAAATAAAAGCCAAATTGCAAAAATAAAACATTTTCAATACCAAGACCAAAATGTCATTATAATGACATTATCTAAACTGCAGGCTCTTTATAAATAGTGAGGCAAGGAATACTGCTATTTCAATTAATTTAATAATAATTCACTTTATTTAGAAGGTTCTTTAATTACAGTGGTAATAGGGTGAAGTTTAAAAGTTGAAAATTAAGGACTTGGCTACTTAGCAGGAAACAGTCCCTGCTGACAAGATCTATTTATTCCATAAGATAGCAAATTGATACTGCATCCAGTTTTAGGCCCACCAGGAGAGAAAAAAAACAATGATAAACTAAAGGGTATTTATGGTAGATCCACCAAGGTGATGGGAGCTGGAGCACTTTCCCTGTGAGGAGAGGTGAGGGGAGCTGGGTTTGTTCAGTGTGGAGCAGAGACAGCTTCATGGGACCTAACAGCATCTCCCCAGTGCTTATAGGGATGTTAGCATGGAGGTGTATCCAGATATTGCCAAGTGGTGATTGACAGGAGGAAAAGAGCAAACAGGCAGCAACCAGACTAAAAGTTGTAAGGAGAAACCTTTTCCCCAAGAGGACAGCTAGGCAGTAGCACAGGGTTTGCAGAGAGATTGTGCAGTGTACGTACTTGGACTTTTCCAAGATCAAACTAGATGAAGCCCCAAGCAACCTGGTCTAATCCTCTGGATAGCTTTGAATGGGTGATTGGACTAGCAACCTCATGAGGACCCCTCCAGTCTGAATTATCCTCTGATCCTATGATGTCTCCAACTTCCAGCTTCTCTATGTCCCTCCATCTGTTCAATAATTTTGTCTTTGTTATTGCAATAATAAAATTGTCTTTATTGTTCCACTTAAGTGCAATTTACAGCAGGTTTACAGTAGTTTCGGTTTATTGAAAAGGCAAGCAAAGACATGCATTTCTGTGTTCTGAGAGACAGGACTGACAGAAAGCCCTTTTTGCATCAATTTAGATTACACAGAAACTGGAAGTAAAAATAAATTATTCTTTGTATTGATCTAAATGTAGAAAATTAATTTAAAGATGACTTAAGTCCTTCACTGTAGGAAGAACATAGAATATTAAACTTCTAGCTTTAGTGTTTTGAACTTATTAGTAAGGGAGTTTTACTGTTAGTTTAGGAATTTCAGCAACTGAAAAAGGGAAAAGTCAAAGTAAAGAATGAGAACAGTAAAGAATATTCCCCCCAGTACTGTGAGCTTATTGATATGACAGAACATCTAAATGACAAGCTATCTCTTCAGATTTAGAGAATTTGGCTGAATATAGAGTTAACGGGTAGAAGGCATAAAGTATCCTCAAGAAATATCAGTGCTACTTTTAAAATAGTAGTCTTACATGTGCCCTGAAAAAATGAAAGGCAGATTTATAAGCTTATATGACACAAGGGGAAGAAACAGCTACAAACTGGGACTGGGTCATCTGGTTGTGTGGCACTGTGGCATTTGAAAGTCAAATTGCAATGAAAGCTCTGGTTTCATCAGCCACAACTCCTTGTAGGAGGACATAAGATGAAAGTAGCTCCACCACTGTGACTGTGGATCTGGTACAGATGCTCTGCTTACCAGTGGAGCTATTGAAGGACACTCAGGCTCAAATGAAAAGTAGTCACATTGCTCTTGATTTTCCTCTTCTAAATCTTGATGTCGTCGTCGTGGCTAGGCTTGGTGAACGAAGCTCCAGGGAGGGCTCCATCCATGCTCCTCCTCAGCGCCTTTTCCAAGCACACTGATAAAAAGAGGATAGCAGATAGCACCCTCGAGCCTGCACTAGGGATTTTTTTAGGTGAGACACAGCATGCACAGAGCTGGACCCACCCTTTAGTTCTAAGGTTCATCTGCCAGGGCCTAGCAAGCTTGCTTCATGCCTGAGATACATTAAGGTGGATGTTTAGGAAGAGACTAGCTGAGCAATAGACACTTACCTTCAATCAAAATCTATTTAAATGTTGTTTTTTCTTTATTTCCCAAAGGCTACCTAAAATTAGTGACTCGGGAGATTATGTTTCACATTATATAATAAAAAGGCAGGACAACAGCTCTTTTAATAAACAGCTACTGAGCAGTCTGCTGGAGGCAAGCAGAATTTGCATCCCCTCCTTAGCTGATGTATTGGACATGCCTTCTCTACAGGCACTGTGCCATGAGCATCTATGCCAGCTTTACTGAAAGCCAGTGTCTGTAAGATCTAACAAGACTGATCAGTCATTGTGTTTGCCTACAAAATGCTTCAGGAAAGGTTCACAAGTCTTCTTGAGAATTTCACTGAAGCAATATAAAACGAAAGTGACACTTAAGAAAAACTGCAGAGAAAGTCAATTTGGAATTTTACTTATTTTCCTAATGATCCCAGTGACCAAGAACACAACCACTAAATTAACTAGAATGGACAAATGGACAAAACAATGGACCTAAATCCAGGCTGGAATAAACACAAGTAATGCTGAACTAATGATCAAAAAATAAATTTCTGGTATAAATGAGTGGGTTTTTTTCAGTGAAGGTGTACTCTTTGCTCTGCTGATGGACTTATTTATGTTGTATTAAGATTAGTAACTTTCAAACTAAACTTCTTGAAAGAACTGATTTTTGTTCTCTGAGAGGTCACTGCATTACACTTTTCCACTGCCACATTATTTTACATTACATCTACTTACTTTGTGATTGGCCTCTTGAACCTGCAATTAAGATGTTGGGGTTTTTTCCTATAATAGTTCTTTCCAAAATTCACAGGTTGTTATAGACTACACTGCATTTTCACCTTCAAGTTCTTAGTTCAAAGCCTAGTAAAACTAACAGGCTTCTATTGACCAGCTACATACTTCTGTGACATATCTTTATGACACACTGGGGATTCCAGGATTGTTGATCTGAAATCACTGGCTTACTGCTTTATTAAAAGTTTGGATTTTCTTTACAATTTTGATTATATCATAGTCCCATTCACCTGTTATTTTAAGGGCAGGAAAAACCATTTCTTTCTAACAGACCAGCAATAAGAATGTGCTCAACGGAGCAGATTTGTATATGTATGGCTAGGCTTCNCAGTTATGGCACCAGGGGCCACAGGAGACCACAAGGGATTGTCAGACTGTGCCTGATGGAGCAGATTTAATACTGCCTAAAAAGACTTGAACAATACTGCACTTCACCTAACATATTAAATAAGATAGTTAAGTGAAGTGATGAAATAACAAAGAAGATCCTTTCACAGACAATAGATTTACATTATTTATTTATGATAGCTATGTATATCAAGATCTACTATTTGTATAGTTTGATTATAGACACTAAAATATATGAGTGTACTTAAATTTTCTGGGGTATGTCTGAAAAAATTACTGATAGAATTGCAACTCAATAGAGTGTGACTATGAAAGCCTATTTTAAGATTTTAGGACTTACTTGTTTCGTCCATTACTCTTGCTAGTTGTACCATTAGAAACAGAGAGGACCCCACAAGGGGCCAGGCCCTGCTTCTCTCACCACTGTAAGCAGCTTACAGCAGCAGCATGCTTTTTGCAGCTCAAACACCTGGCCCTTCTCCAGCCAGCCTTCCAAAAGCAAACCTCTCTGCTTAGCCAAGAGAGCAGATACCATCAGCATATCCCCAGGCAGCTCCTGCCCCACCACCAACACCACTACTCCCTTAACCCAACCCAGAACCTCAAGTGACACCCTCACCCAGCCCAGGTGGCATGCAGAAGGACTCAGCCTCACTGAGGACACACAGCTAGCACCCATGGGTGATGTTGAAGTGAACACCAACCTTCCTCCTGCCTAACTGGCTGGGGGNTCACATTTTATGTATCTATTAAGTTCCTTTCCGACTCCAACTAAAGAGAATTAAGAACTAAAATAACTTGGAAGTGTTTAAATAGTGTTGGCTTTTAAAAGAAAGGATTTAGCAGGCAGAAATACTCAAGTTATATTTGTGAGGCTGAGGAGCAGGGTTACATGATAGCTATTGCTTTTTGTGTTGTCTACTGAAAATCAATACTTAACCCAAGGCATTGCTTCTCTAACGTTACAGATCTTGCTAGAGCGGGAAATAGTTTCCTATGTAAAGTCAATGTAGTAAAGGAGATGCATAAGAAAGGCACTTCTATTTCTTATTTGTTATTAGAAAGTCTCTTGCTTCCACTGAAATTACAAGCAATAAATATGAAATGTTCTCTGCTTGCATGCATGTTGGATTCAGTCTCCTACTCATCTGAAGCTGGACGTTAAGTACAGAATTATGGTGGTGGCATTCTGCCACATTTGTTTCTCCTGTAAGTGTCTTGCCAAGATGCAGAAGATTAAGTTGTGTAAGTATCACTCAGACTCAGTAGACTGAGTTTTCCTGCATATGTACATTAATCACCAAATAGGTAGGCAAAAGATGGAGTTCACTACGTTGTAAAGTTCTTTTAAAAGTCAGTGTAATATCCCTTAATACATGATTTTTTTAGGTTTTCTATACTGCAGAACAAGAAGAAACACATTAAGTGTAAAATTAAATGTGTGCATCCAAGTTGTTTCAAAATCTAAACCTATCATTTTCATCCTTTTTGAATAGTATCTTACAATACAATTAGTTTTACAATAAGAAAGTCTATGAGGTTAAAGACTGAATTTGCCTTTGTTTGGGAAAGCACTGCACTCATGTTTTAATCTCTTGTTCACTCTTTGAAAAATGAGTTGAGTCACTGCTTCACTGATAAAAGTAAAACTGATGCTTCATGTTTTACTAACAAAGGCCCACACACTTATGGGATCTTATACTTGCATGTTATTTTCTTACATATATCAAAGGAATCCTTTGCCATCATCTATTCAGATTTATCAGGCCACTGTAGACAAAATAATGATACTGAGAAAATAATCTGAAGATCAAGAAAGTAGTGAAGTGTCTCTAAATGCACTTTATTCATTCTCCTTTGATGTCACATATCTACAATAGAGGCAACTGCAACAAATCTGTTTAGATTCTCTACTTCATTATTGGACTACGAGGATGTAATTGATTCATGTCAAGTTGATATGTAAAATAGGTCAAATGAATCTGGCCTTTGAACTGTCTATTTCTTTGCATTGTCTTTAAAGGAGGATTAGGACTGGCTCAGATATAGCTATCAGGCACCTGAACCCCACAGTCAGAATAAAATTTAGCACACACAAATATTAATTTTGTGTAACATGCCAGAAAGCTACAAGGCAAATCTTTGTCTAAATGTAAGCCTATGATTATGGTCAATCCTGGCTTTAAGGCTTACAAGTCTTGTGTCCATCATTAGCAATAGTAGAGAAAGAAGTATGTTGTTTGGTAGGACATCCTGTGAGCAAGTTCAGTTGACTTCAATGGAAATATCTGCCTATCAGGATGGGTTTTTTTTAAGGTATAGCTGCTGGCTCTGATGGCATGGTCTAAAATGTAATCCGCTCTCATCTGTTATATGATCAGCAGTCCGTTTGTCACAGTTGTGACAAATGATCAAGGAATTTAAATGATCAGATGAACTACTGAGGGATTGCTGCCTGATGTACATTCCTAAAATAAAGCCTATAATTACTTCTTTGTGAAACCTTGTCACTACATGGCAGCCTGCATTTTATTACTGATGTATCTGTGCCTGAATTCTTGTATAGGCATCTTAGGTACGATATCATTTTGATAAGAAGCATAACAGTCTAAAAGAGAGACGAGGAGAGGAGAGGATGTGAAGGGAGGGAGAGAGGGAGATGGAGATGGAGAGGGAGAGGAGGGGAGGGACAGATTGCTCAGGGAGGTAGAGTGGATGCTCCATCCCTGGAAACATTCTAGGTCAGGTTGGACAGGGCTGTGAGCAACCAGATCTAGTTATAGGTGTCCCTGCTCACATCAGGGGATTGGACTAGATGACTTTTAAATGTCCCTTCCAACTATAACCTTCCTATGATTCTATAGATAAGCAATATTTTACTCTCTAATATGAATTTGCTTAATGAAATACAGACTAACTTATCCTTAGCAACTTACAATCTGAAAAGGTTTTCTTGTCCGTAGTAACACTGTCACAGATCAGCCTCCTATGAACAACACCTATATAGTGATTTTCCAATAAACTAGAGGGGAGAGATTAGTCATTATTAATTTATATGACATCATATGACAAGAAAATGTACTGTGCTAGCCATTCCATGTTCAATCATGCACAATTCTAGCTGGCAAGAAGGAAGAAAAAGTCATACCTAGTTGAAGTTACAAAAAATGAAATGGTGTTCACAAGGTATCCTTGAATGATTGCAATTCATTTAAACGAAAAAGAGACTAAAAAGAACAAATAAGAAAAAGGGAAGAA
Source organism: Bucco capensis (assembly GCA_013396975.1). Lineage (NCBI taxonomy): Eukaryota > Metazoa > Chordata > Aves > Piciformes > Bucconidae > Bucco > Bucco capensis. Next base: position 60,994 of record VWZO01010877.1, read on the forward strand.
GCACTCAAAAGTACAAAGGCAAAAAATAAGAGACTAGAACTATCAATATCATGTACACAGAATTTATAAGGGTTAGTATGTCACTCAGTGTCAGGATGGTGTATTAAAAAGGATGTAAACAGAAGGATGTTTCTCAAATAGCAGATAACATTATATAAAACAGTGTGTTTACAGAAAACACACTGCATATATTACTCAAAACAAAATCTATTTACTCAGAAGCTCTGGAAATAGCACTATTTATTGACCCACTTAATTTGGGTGTTTAAATGATAGCAACTGTATTTCAAAAGCTTACATTTACTGCTTAAGGTTGATTGGTTGATTTTACCTGTTCCTCTTAAATGACAGATCATGAATGGAATGAAAAGATGAAAAAGTCTTAACTATAATATTTCCACTTGATTCTGTTTTGCCATGGTATTGTAGTATGCAGTTATGAAAGACAACTGACAAGCATGCTGAAATAATCCTTGTGAGAATAGATGAAACTTGACAGATACAGAATGACTGTAGTTAATTAATCATAATCATCAACAACTGTAACCACAAACATCTCAGATATTGTGCAATTAACATAGTAAGTTGGACCATATAGCAACTCTGTAATTTTCAACATCATATTGGTATTTATTTTGGAAGTAAATATTTTTTCTCCTAATTCAATTTGATCCAACAGTGAGTGCAGAAATCCTACTGAAGTTCAGGGAGATTTTGGTTTCTAAAAAATTCCCTTTCTTCTTCAAGGCTCTGGGAACATTTCAGCTTTATTGATGATACTGGTGGTATTTCTTAAGAGTATTGAAACTAGATATAACAAAACAAAAAAACTCTTCAAAGCTCTCAACATCCATAAGATTTGTAGGGTTCCCTTCCATTAATAATTAGACTAGTAGCTGATCAACAGAAAACTGTGGAAGAAGCATATCAATTTATATTTTGTATAAAATCTATGTAGGATCTCAAGTAGTCAATATTTTAATTGAAAGGTAATATTCCCTTTTAACAAGTATGGCCCTGGAAGATGTTGATCTAAATACAAGAAAATACAGTATCTTGTGTCTTCTTTTCTTCATCTTTTATATTTTCTTTAAGCTTTTTCCTATGCTCCTCATCATCTTTTCATGGAACTCCCTGAAAACATCTCTATAAGCACTCTCTTTCCTTAAAACTCTTCAATGGCTCTACAGGTATGCAGATTGAGGGTGGCTGGCATACAGGCTTAAAATACATCATTTTTTCTCTGTACTCTTTCAGTTCTGTCTCATTATAGACTTGCATAGCAACTTCTTTTCTCAAAGAATCACCCTTATCAGATCACATCAGCCTGATGATCCATGAAGGATTCAGAAGCTTTCTGATAATTAATAACAGCAGTGATGAAAATAAGTGTGATACATTCTAAAGCATTTGAATCTTGCCCTTATTTTGTCACCTAAAAGTCATATGGTAATGTGATTTTTCAAAGCTCAAGATGTATGCTTTTCCCATTAACCAAGGTGGGAAGATGTTTCTGTCATGGCAGAAATCTTTTTGTCTGAGTTTCCTTTTACATCTTTTCTAGTTAATGTCTTCAGTATTAGAAGTTATTTTTAGGTCCAATGAGTGACTCCAATAATATGACTCCACTATTAATCTGGTGTTCCTAGGAAATTGGTGTATGTCAATAAAAATGTTCTATTAATTTATTTGGACATTTACTTGGAAGTTCTCATACAATCATGCATGCCATTTCTTTCTAACACCTACCTTTCACTCTTCTGTAACTTGTGTTTTTGGGCTATTAAACACAACACTTATAGATCCTATATTTTAGAGTATACAGTCAAACCATGTTCTTGATCTAGCTCATAATGGAATTTTGAAAAACATGTTTTTAATAGAATATTTTCCCTGTAAAGCTTACCTTTTTAAAAGAGTTACAATTGCAGCTCGAGGTCTTTTTCTTAGTCCTGTCTTTCAGCTACAAGGAGAGGAAGACTGCCCTCTCTGTAGTAACAGTGCAATGAATAAGTTTGTCCTTGGCCTGACAAAAGACTTTTCCCTTGCACAGAGCTATTTTTATCTTACTGGAAAGAACATTGCCTGCTTTATACTTATCTTTAGATATCTTCAGCATGCCTCTTTAAACATTTTAATCCCTATCATAAGATGTCCATTCTAAATTCCATAATAAATTTCCACATTAAACAGCATAAACTCACAGAATTTGGCTTGCAGGGGGCATTGTTCTGCACCCATATAATATCTACTTTAAAGATGACTTGACTGTTTTAAGTCACTGATAATGAACTACAGAGCCTTCCACAGACTCCATGCTAGGTTACCAAGCAGTAATTGCCTAAAGTAAAAACAAGATCAGATTTTCATTTTTAATTTGATCCCAGTTTCATAGCAATCATCAGTGAACTGTTGTCTGGCTCACACAAACCTGCCCCTTTGCTGTTACTTTGACTGCCTTGAGATTTTTCCCATTTTATTTCCATTAGTGCTTTCATCTCCTGCAGAAGTGCTTAGCTTGCTGTTGGCTCCTATTTAAACTGATACTCTCATGGTGGTGAGTGTCATTGTTCCACAATGCACATAAATATGTGTACATGTGTGCTGAGAAAAACCCATACTTAGCTCATTAGTAGGACGTTCAGAATGTGTTGCACCACACCTGTTGGATTTAGTGTCTTGCATCTTCACTAGCTCTGGAATGTTCTCCTTTTTCCCATTCATAGTGGAGACCACTCCTATGTCACAAGTTGTCCTCTAGTGACACTGTATATTTGCTAAATATTATTTCAGCAATAAAGAGAGTTGTCAGGCACAGTCTGAAAATCACTTGGGGTCTGCTGTGGCNAGACAGTTGTGCCACTCTCACCACACACACTCCATCCTAAATGTTTTTTGCATGCTTTGCAAATGCATTACTAATACTAGTAATTCTAGGAATGGTGACTGACACCTTACTAGACGTTTTCAAAGTGGTCAAGGTTGTGCCTCCTGTTAATGAATATTGAAGTCATCTGGCTAATAGCCCAGGATCACTGCTCTGAAAAGAATACAATAGCTGTTTCATCTTTACTGCTAGCACTGAGATAAGGGTAAAGCTAGTCTTTCAGGGCAAAAGATAAACACCTATGGAGCACAAAAAGGCATTTTCTTATCAACCAGTCATGTGTTATTACAATAAGAAGGATGGACTCAGGTTTATACTGCCTCATGAATACTGACCTGATGGCCACCACTGCTGTGTCAGAGGGTACAGACCCCACCCTTTCTTTTATTATCTGTTTTTTAGAGTTTTTAAAATAAAAGAATAGGATTTTGAATAATTTTTAGTAGCTGCCTTTCTTCTTTGTTCAATATGGCTAGATATGAAATGGCTGAGACTAGCAGAAAATTAATTAAGTTTCCCTATCACTCGATCCTTCCATGTTGGACTTACTGTTTTAATGTGAGGGAGCTGCAAACATGATCCTTCACCTTGCCTTCCTTTAAAGCTTCATTCATTTATTTGTTTTACAGCTAAATCCCTGCTTTTGTATCTGTTAATTATTTTTTTCACTGTATGCTAACAAGAAATCCAATTCAGAACTAACAGATAGCCAAAATAGTTGAAAATCAAAGCTCTTTGTTACCTTTATTCTTTAGTTTTAAAAGAATGGGTTTGAACAAATAGAAACTTGAGTCACATGTAGTACTTCTATTTTTAACTAAAAATGAAGATCTTTAGGTTTCATTTGGAGGAAAAATAAAAAAAATATATATTTGCCCATCACAGTGCATATATAAAACAGGAAATTGGGGAAAAAATCCTGAGGTTGCTATAGCTGATTGAAAAATATAATTTAAATATAATTTATATTAATTTAAAATATAATTTATTCACCTGAGGAAAAAACCAGCAAAAACTATAAAACTTCTATTTCTACCTAGAGGGGTTACAATTTTATTATCACAAATTATTTCACATTTACTGGCTTCCACGTTGTGCATCACAGATAGCAAAAACTTAACCTCAAGGATAAAAACATATAACTCTAGAAGACACAAGTTTCTACATTAAAATTAAAATATTTTAGCCTCCATGAGAGAGACATAAATTATCATTTTTCAAGAAAATAAACAATATTTTCCAAAAATAATGATTATTTTTAAAATAATTTATTTTAAACATTAAAAATAATGTATTGTTTTATTTATATAAAATATTATTTTTTAAATAATAATTTTTAATAATGTTTAAACATAAATATTTATTATTTATTAATTATTGAACATATGGATTATTATACATAATTCATATGTCAATTTGATTTTGGAATTGAAGTCAAGAGACTGAAGTTCTAATTTACAAAAATAAGAGAAACATTTCTGAAAATTCTGATTTATTATTGTCAGGCTTACAAGAAATTGTAGAAACAGTCTTTGAAAACAAATCTCAAGAGACTTTTTTAGAAGTAGGAAAGATTTTTTTCTTGTCTTGTACTCTGTATAAATTGCAGGGAATGTTTCCTCACAGTGATATAAATTTTTACTATTGAATTTGCAATATTTACATTTATTCCATTTTTTAATTCCCTGATCCAAACATTTAAAACAAATAAAAAGGAAATGTTTCTCCTTTTATAGAGCAGACTTGCAGTATGGGTTTCAGGTAGTCAGTAGTACTAAAGCTCTTTTTCTGCTGTCTGCAACCTGGGTTGTTTTTTTCCTCCAAATGCTGGGTAAGGAAGTGCTGCTATGCTCATACGTATTCCAACACCCAGAGGAGTGGCCTGTGTATTTCTCACAGAGCACCTAGTCTAGTTGCAAAACATAATTCTCAAAACATATTGAAGCTATAGCACATCTGTTCAAGTTCTGCCCACATTTCATATTCACTGAGCTTTGTTTGTGCACACAGTCTGGGGCTTTGAAGACATCTGAAGAGTAAATCAAACTGCATGTTTTAGGACACCCATACAGAGAACAGTCATCATATTTCTTGAGAAGGAAGGCTGCAAGAACAATTTTATGGAAATTCAGTGTCATTCTTGCCTGAAAAATTGACCTGGAAAAAACTCCTGAGGTACACACCCTGTTTTCACAAAGACTCAGCACTAACAAAGATGATTCCATTCCTAAATCAGGCATTCAAATGAAAACTAAGCATTGATTTCTTAGTAGACTGCAGACAATATTAGTTGATATATCAGCTCCCTTTTAGAAAAATATAGAATTTAATATAAGCATAGCCAAGTTGTAGATCCAAAGTCTCATGCAAGCAGTTCTCCTATCCAAAATGCAGGGATATGCCAGCCTGCTACTTTCTAGACAAAAAATAATATTTACATTGCTGCAGAATATACTGTCAGGAAACATTCATTAGGTGACATTTTAAGTGAATTTACATGAGATTGTATTATAATCCATGGTGGGAAGACCATCCACCTTTTCTCCAGTCAAACATGGTATCTATTGCTGAGAGGAAGACATTGATTTATTTTGGCCAAAGACAGTGTAAATTTAGAGATATTTAAATTTTAAGCTTCTGCTTATGCCCAAGGCAGTTTTTAGAAATGTGAAAAGGGATTTGGAAAGATTATAGATCTCTTTCTACTTAAAAAAGTGCACCTAAGCCTATTAAGAAATCCATCAAGGATCAACCCATATTCTGAAAATTATTGAACTTCAGTTTTTTGCACTACCACGCATGAAGCAAGATGTGGAGCTTCAGCATCTGACAGAGAACTGTCAGCTGAGTGCAGTTAAGCAAGTAATAATTCTACTCAACCTCTACTCAAATTCTACTCTACTCAACTGCTTGGTGCTGCCTGGCTCATACCAGCCCCTTGTCTGTACACAGAAATGAACAAGTACATTGAATGTCAATGAGAGATGCTCCCACTGAATAAATGTGGCATTTGTTCATATTTCAGCTCTTCATTTAGTGTCTGATGAATCTTCAATGTCCTTTTCAAAGATATCTTTGGGTACCCTGATTGGAGCTCTCTTTGCCTTGATCCACATCAGAAAGAAATGTCTCTAGAAAAGCCCTGAGTGAACAGAAGCTTTAAATGGCATGGCTTGCACTGAGGAATGAGTGAGGACATCAATCTGATGGCAGAACTGAGCTGTCATATGTCTTCTGCTACAGATACATATACTAAAGCATAGCTGTCCACCTCAAATGTGAATCCAGGTGCAATGTCTCCTCTGGTGAATAATTGGATCTTCTGGCTGAGAGGTTTTAAACAAACACAATGAATTGTTCATAGCAGTGCCCTACAGCCTCATTCTAATGAAACAATGAAATGTTCCTTATTCCCCTGCTAGACAGAAACTTCTGGAGGGAAACAAAAATTGCCTACAACTGGAATGTGTTTATAACAGCAGAGAAATCAAAAGGACAGTATTTAAAAAGAGCAAATGTGCTATACATCCAATTTGGTTTTAGAACTGATGCAATTGATTTTCCCTTCCTCTCATCACAATGTGCCATACACTGTCTGGATGATGTTAGCACCATTCAAGGTGCTTGCTCCACTTCTATTTCTTTTTTTTTAACAGTGTATGAATTACATCAGGTGGTGAAAAAACTCCAAACTGAATATGGCAAAAAGGAATAAAAGCATTATTAGATGTTTTTGTAAATGGTGCGTATATTATCTGTTGTTTTTCCTTTGATACTGTATCCAAGTGCATGATAAGGAGTAATAAAGTGCTGATGCAACGTGGAGTTTTTAGTAATTGAAATAGATTTATTTTTAAAGGCCCTCCTATTATAGATTAAAGTATGAAAAAGGAACGGTCAGCTGTGCAGGAGGAAATAAAATGTAAGTCACAATTGCCACAACATCTAAAATCTCTGGTATATAACTAAAATGCTCTGTTCTTTTGACAGATCTGGGGAATTTTAGTGGTCGGACAAGAAGTGCTGTGTCTGTACGTGAAGGTCAAGGAGTTGTTCTGATGTGCTCCCCTCCACTTCATTCACCAGGTACAGTAGGCTGCAGCTTGTATACATGCTGCTCCTTTACACTTTGCTCATTATTGGATGCTCTGTAGTTTAGATACAATGTGTATTTGACTGGAGAACTTGAAAAATGAAATGCCTACCATTCTGCTGACACGTTTTGGAGTACCAAAGGAGTAATTAAAGCTTGTATACTACAAATGCCACTGAATAGTAGCAGAATTTCTGTTACAATATTGTTCCATTCCCAGTATAAAATGTGAATGTAACAACAATAGTGTCTGTGCTGCCAGTGGTGAACACGCTGCCCTGAGTTCATGAAATATTTCTTTTAGAGTATAGAAGCCTTCAGAAACTGTTCCAAATGTCAACATCAGGATACTGCTGTTGAATAAAAAATGTCTTTTGTTTTTAGCAATACAGTCATGATTTTGATTTCTTCCTTTTGCTGTATAGGTTAGTTTCCAGAACAAATGCATCATTGCTAGAAGTCAGAAATATCATAAATCCCACGAAATGCCTGAGGATTCCCTAGTGTAGATATTCTAGAGAGGTTACATTTTTGCTTTTCAGATTGAGACTCTTGTGATGTGTGCAGATAGCTAAGAATGCCTCTATATTTGCATAGCCCATAACACCTGGAGACATGATGCTAGATAGAATATCTTGGTTTTCAATAGATGCAGTATAAAATATCCTTTTCCTCTTCAAGAAATGAGATCTGTGCTGAGAGGACATTTTCTTCCTCTAAATCTGAGCCCTAGAAAAAAGTCACATTGCAGATGGAAGAGCTGCAGAAAAGAAAATTTGCTTTGAGTTTCTGTTAGAGAAATGTGTTCCTTGCCAACTTATTCTGCAATGCTTGTTTTTTACTCTATTACAGCTGTCAATGTCATTAACACTAGTTATCTTCTGGCCATCGCTTTGCTTTTCTCTCTTCTGAGTACAGGTTGCCTTTATAATATATTTCTGAGTGTGACACTACAATCTGTGTGATGGAATTGAGCACATGTTGTTAAGGCTTGATAGTGACAGATAAACTGAGAGGTAAAAGACATAGGCAGGAAAAGTGAGATGGTTTCAAAACTAGAGCTGAATTTGATTTCTCCAAAGAAACTGAGGGCATAAGGCTTGCTGGCCATAAATAGTGACATAGTCATGTACCTTTCAACAGCTTTCATTCCACAAAATGCAGCTTATATGTCATTAATCTGTTTGTGGGGTTTTTTTCTTTAAAATTGTGCTTTTAAATCTATATTTAGATTAATTCCAATGCAATGTTCTGCTGTAACACACACGTTGCCTTTGTTGGTGAAAAACTGGGACAGCAAAACCCCTGCTGTGGAAACTACTGTGCTCACAAACAGTGCTCAGTTGGTTTAGTTTATATTGTTTGAGCACTAGTATGCTATGCTAGAGGGAAAAGTACTTTCAGAAAACTATTTTGAGCCCCTGTTGGCCTACTTTTGTCACCATAGGTATGCCAGGAAAGGTTCTATAATGTAGAGGAATGACCACTGAAGGCTGAAAAATTGCAGTGATATGCAGATGTAAACACACCATCATGTGAATGGGAAGGGGACTTGGCTTCCCTTTCTTTTGTTCATCATGTCATGCAGAATGAGATGCAATTTCTCTCCAGCTTCCTACCTGCCAAACACTGAGGAGCTCTGAGTCCTTGTGGCACTGCAGTGGTATTAGTACAGTGGCTGGGTTCTCCTGGGAAGGGGAAAGTTACTCCATGGGCCTTCTAAAAAATTCCACACCTGGTGATGTTTCCACAATAATCATTCCACAAGGCTCTGGAAATAAGGTAAAAGACATTCATGACAGAAGACTTCCAGATCAGAGTCAAGTTGTGAAAATTAATTTTGGATAGAAGCAGCAGTACTTTAAGGGGCAGGTGTGTGAATTCAGTTCTGAAATTGAGCAGTGAATACGAAACTTCTCTTCCAGCTGCAAAACCCTTTTGCACAGCAGAGGAAGTTCAAGCCTCTGTGTGCAGGACCATCTAAAATATGTTTCTAAATTACTTTTTATTTAAAGCATTCAATATCTGAGTACTCTATTTTAGTTTCTGTGTCTGATTTGCAAAGATAGTATTGTCTTCTGAATAGTGCAAAGGAATTTTGACCCTTAAAATCACACAGGAGACAAATTTTCAAGTGACTATTAAGCTATTGTAGTTGATACACCTAAGCTAAAGACTATGTAAAGCATATTTGAAATGTGTGAACATCTAGCATTAACAAGATCATGAGTTATGGAGATGGTTTTGATTACAGAGCATTTTTATGGATGAGCACCACAAGCTCCACTATATTGATTTATTCGCATTGATCAGCACCTTTAGAAATAATTTTCACTTACTTAGCCTAAGAGATAAATCCATGATAAAATTCCAAACTTAATCTTTCTCCACAACCTCATAAGCAATTTGACCTTCAACAAAATCCCATTCCTCAGTCTCTAAAGTCAATAACTACTTACAAACTTGCCTAAGAATTGCAGGATTGAGCCCTTTTAGAAAACAACAATATCATTGTGGGAAAAGAAAGATAAAACTTAGTGAAAAAAACACTAACTATATTGAAAGAAATATAGGTTTATGAACATGTTTTCCAATAGAAGATCAATACTTTTGATTGAATAATCCCTACATTCTTGTCTTATAGAACATAATTCTGGAAAGCTCTGAAAGTCTTCATAAAGCACAAAAAGCACTACACTAATTTCTTTTGACAAGCACCTAATCAGAAAACAAGTTTATAAACTTGATTTCTGTTTATTACTGTTGTGATATATTATCAATAGGTAATGCAATAAACAAAAACTTGTTATATATGGTTTATTCATGCAAGTTTTCATTAGATTGTTATACAAATATTTTACAGAGAAAATAAGGAAAAAACCCCACACATGAAATATATTCAGCATATTTGCAGTGCAGATTCAGCTAAGAGAATTATTTTTGGTTTAAATAAATGAGCTTGTTAAGTTATGATCATTTTTGCTGAGATATAGCTGAGCAGCAAAGTGAGAAAGATTGTTGGGAGAGACACTATCCTCTCTTTCAGAATGGTGAAGGAAAATATGTTCAATGAAAAAGTTTTTGTGCAGATCTTAGGACAAATAGCCACTAGGAGATTCTAACCTCCTGATTTTCGTGGACCATCACTCAAAAAAATAAAAAATGCTGCCTGTGACTGCCTCAGGAGTGCTGTATCACTTTAATATATCTACTCTAGAAGCTTTTCCACTAATACGTTTTTGTTACAAATTCTCAAGTTGTCCCTTATGAAATATATTAATCATGGATAACTTGATCATCCATAAATATAACTTCTCATCCCTTTTTTCCTTCCCTAAGCATAACATTTGATTCTTCCTCAACTTTCATTAGTTTTTTCTCCAAGATCAGTTTCCTAGACAGTTAACTCTTAGGTACCATTGCTAAGAAAGAGGTTCATTAATTACCAACTGCTTAAATAACAAGATTTATTGATATCTCCATTTTAAAAGACCTCTACTGCTTTTTCCATAAACAGGATTATGTCTTTTCATTGTGGTATTCTAAAGGATGTAAATATAGGGTTTATTCAGTCATTAAATCATCTTAATTACAAGGTTTACAATAGCAAGATTAAAAATGAATGGAAGATTTCATCCAGATTTACATGTTTCCCTCAGAATTAATACTTTCAGATGTGCTTTATAAAGCTTTTATTCAAGGCTTTCAGTGTGAGCTTAATCTAGAATGCTGATTCCTATTGTTGGAATGAGAAGAGCACTGCTGTGTGCAGGGGAAGACAGATGTGTGTTCCCTCTCGCCTCAAGAGGATGCTGCTAACTGAGGAGAGCACTGCTACAGAATCTTGCCACAGCTTGCTACATCTGTGCAGATGTTAAACTAGAACTCTTAAAAATCTCTTTCTAACGGATAAAGTTGATCTCACCCATTTTGGAAACTGTTATAGGCTGAATATGAGCCAGCAGTGTGCCCAGGTGGCCAAGAAGGTCAACAGGATCCTGGCTTGGATCAGGAATAGTGTGGTGAGCAGGAGAAGGGAGGTTATGGTGCCCTTGTACTCNTGTGAAAATAATTTATTCCTCCTCTTAAGTGTTATAAAACTGTACTTTTCATGAGAAATGCTTCAGCAAAGATGGTTAAACCAAGTACTAAGGGGATCTCAGTCCTTCCAAGCATCTTCTGGATTTCTACATCGTGTGTCCCTAAACTGGAAAGCTGCTAAAATAAAACTCTTTTTAACAAGGACCAGGATTTTTTGTCCTGTTCTTTTATTCCCTGAATAGCTGTCCTAGTCCTCATATTAGTAGGAGAAAGTCATATCAATTTTTTTAAGTTGTTCTGAGCTCCTGTTTGTGTGTGCTTTGAACATAAACAGAAAATCACTTTGGAAGCAAACAGAAACCAATCACTTCTCACTGCTCAGGATCTGCAAAAGGAATCTGAAAGTTGTGCTTGCATTAAAACTGCAGCTTTGGACTGCAACTCCACTACAAGTATGAAAACAGATTCAACTGCAGTGTTTTAACTCCTCTGGCTGGGTCAATACTGCACGAATTATGCATTAAAATAATGAGGAAGGCTCTAAATGATCTCATTCAGGTACAGAATTGTTCGAAGTAGACTTCTCTAGGAAAATTAGTTGTGATAACAAGTTTGTTGTGTTTGTGCAGGACTGGCCTCAGTATGCTCATTAGGTTGTTTACAGGCTCATGTATCTGTATGCAGGGCACAGGAAGGTCTGTTTTGAAGGCATCCATGTACCCTCTGGCTCTCCATTCAATAAGTTGACTTCTATGGACTCGATTCATTGATATCTACCTTCATGTATATGAAGGTTACAAGACTATCTGTGGATTCTGTTCCAGGACCCAGTCACCTAAGAGTGGCATTTCAGTGCTCAACAGTAGAGAACTTCATATTCCTGTGGATCTAGCCATGACCAGATTCTTGAAAATCATATGAAGCCTGCATGAACTTAGATCTGTGATTCTTCCTTACTTTATAGACCTGACTGGATGTTACCTCATCATGTTAACCTGTCCATACAGGAGATACTTCTTCCTGTTTGTGACGTGTGATATTATTATAGTTCTGCATGTATTAAACAGTAAAGTAATATCCTTTTTTTGTTTCCTTCACACCTTGGGAACAAGTAGGATGGTTTAACTGTTTCCTACCAAAGAACTGACCATTCACAATATTCCCAAAACAAGATCTAGACAGGTCATGCATCCAACCATGTCTTTCCCACAAGCTAAGCAGAACATACTCCTCAGTCAATACCTTCTATTAGTAATTTAGAGAGATGAATATGTATGAAACTGGTGACAGCAAACTTAACTATCATATTCTTCTTACTCCTAGGCCTACTGGAAAGGTAGCACTGTGCAATACCCTGCTGCTAGAAAAAGAGATTTAGAAGAATGCTGAAGTTTGGAATTTGTTTGGTTTGTTTGGTGTTTTGGGGGGTTTATGTTGTGGGGTTTTTTTCCCCTTAAGACTTAAATTAAGGTTAAAATGGAAGTCAAAGATGTGTCCTAGACTTAAAGAACAGTGGACCTGTGGTAAGAGAATCTATATGAAGACATACAGGACACTCATCTGAACTCTGTTTTATTTCTGTCATAATTGTATGCCATAGTTTGTTCTGTCCTCATTGTGATTCATTGTGGGAGCATTGAGCTGAGTAACAGAAACAGGACACTTAAGTAACAGGAATAGAAAATTATTACTAACTGTACAGGACAGAAAAGTTCATTAAACTCTTAATATGTCATATAGAGAAGACAAGATGGTACAATTTCTCTAGCACATAACACATAAATGAACATAATGTATATATAAAATATTTTAAAGCCCTGTTTTGAGAGCTACACGTATCAACTGAACAAGTTAACTGTCATGAGTTGAAGATTTTTCTGCACTTCCATCTTAGGCTTTACTATATTCTGGTGTTTATTTGACTTTTACTGAATGCAGATGAAGCCTGAACAAGGTTTTTCAAGAATGGGAGAAAGAGAAATGTTACAAGTGCTAGTCCTTTAAACTCTATATTCCTGTCCTAATTCTGTGTTAATTCCATAGGGTCATCTCATCTCTTCACCTACATTTTTCTCTGGAAGAATTACAAAGCTATTTCCCTCTTGCATTCCCTACTTTACTACTTTTACTAGACTGCTTTTGAAACTTTCTTGTCTAGTAATGTCAGTTCCCATGTGTGTTATCATTAAAGTGAATGTCCATGGCCCCTGACAGAGCTCAATTTAGGAATCTGTATTCTTTATCTGTGCAACTGATTGATGACTATGCTTGTAGTTTTCATTATGGAATGAACAAACACAATTAACTTGTCCTTTCCTTTTTTTCCTTCTGTGGTCTTTTCATTACACAATACATGACCAGTAATTTTCCTGCTGACTTCCCTGGAGCATTTTGCAGAGTTTCCTTCCTCAATCTTATTGAAGGCATGCATCTGAGGATATGAAATCTAAGAGTTTGGGAACAACAGGGTAGCAATGTAACAGCTATGTTTGCCAGTGAGGATTTACTCCCAATCTGTTGGCAATGTGTTGTTATTAGATTTTAATTACATTTTAATGATCTGCATGTGCCCTAGATTCTAGTAATATCTGTACAGTAGGCAATGGATAAATAATTATTATTGATTTAAACCACCTTGACAAAGAGGTCTAGATTTTATCTTATTTTTTTAAAATAATTTTAAAAGTAGTAAGTGACAAACATAAATGCTTCACCTGTTCAGCAAATTCTCCCAAGGAACCTGTAATTCCACATTCTTTTGAAAAAAAAACTGTTCCAAATGTTATCACTGTTGATAAATCATCCCCACTCCCTTAAAACACTAATAATTATTTCAAAAAAATATGCTAAACTACACTAGAAACTGTAAGTCTAGTGTCCCCAGACCCACTGGATTACTCACTGTTCTTCCCCCCAAGGGACTAGGAAAACACAGTGAGAGAAAGCTCCTTGACCTTGGCCAATTAATGCAGTGCACAACGCTGGAGCAAGAGACAGCTCTGACAGGGCTCTGCTTAAGGAACTTGGGCTGTACTTTCACAGCCACACTATTGTCAACCAATATTACCCCAGCTGCCAGTTTAGGAAAATCAAAGTGATTACCAAGAGAAGAGGGAGGAAGCATGGGAGATTAATTAATCTTAGAAATGCAGTGAGTCTGTTGGCCCTCAGGCTCACCCTCTGCTGCCTATCAGGTGTCAGTCAGATGTGGCTATTTGGCTACAGCCTGACAAATGGGGCAGTAATGATGAAAAGTTTCTGTAGTGGGCAAGCTCGTCTTCCCCAGAGACAAGTGACTAGCCTGTTACTGAGATGCCCCAATAAATTAGACCTAACTACCAGGTACCCCTCAGTCCAAGGATTAAACAGGACAGCATTGTCCTGCTAGGTTTAACAGAAATGTATGGTCATGGTGTCACAACCATATTTCTTCAGCTACTATTGTAAAGCTACCAATTAAAACAGGAAACAGTGTTACAAAAACTTTTCTCTGTGGCACAGGCAATATAACTTCTAAAATAGCAGGAGCACAACCTTAATCTATTGGAGATTGGAGCAGCATACAATAGTTACAGTCCCAGAGGTACAAAACAGACCATCTCATAATAACCTTCCTATTAGAATCCATTTCTTGTTTTGTTCTGATATTTTACTAAGCTGGTGGCTGGAACTGTATTGTTTAACAAACATGTCACTTAGTTACATGTCAGAAAGACCGTTTTGTTTAAAATAGAAAATACCTAATTAATCCCAGTTACCTCTCCACTTCATACCACAGGAGAGAATAAAGTGAGAGTGCACATGTTAATCAATGTAACTAAGGAGAAGAAGCCAGAAATACAATGCTGTCCACACAGCTGAAGCAAGAGGAAACATCCTAAGAGGAAGAGATGACGAATTATTCATTTCCAAGGGTCTGATGTCTAACCTTTTCTCTCTATTACCATTGTGCTGACATCTGAAAGGATTTAAAAAACAGATGAAAACAACACAGTTTTCATCAAATGTATCTTTTCATAGACTAGGTATGATTAACTGAATTCAATGATGATTCTGGTAGAGATGACTGCTGAAAATGTTAGGAGGTCAGTCTTGATTCAGAAGCAGAAAGCTTTGGACTGAACTGATCTGAGTTCTATGAAATGCCATTAACAATTTTCCCTATATAATAAAGTCAGTTATTCCTTATTTTATAAGTACAATATGAAAGTGAACTTACAACCATTTGTAAGTGAGCATTTTCAGCCAAATTACAGAATTTACTTAAAAGAGCTTGTGTTGTTAAATGTTGAGTAGGGGAAAGCTAGGGGTGCAGAGATTTTGCATCTCTGAGCTGAGCAAGAGGTAACGTCAGTTTGGCACTTGACAGAGTGATATTCCACAAGATTGGATATTCATTACCCTATCATTATTTGGGGATTTCTGTTTTGATGAATGTCCTAGTTATGCCTTCAAAACAAATTAATCTATTGATATCATTGCAGTAGTCATAAAATTAAATGTCATGTAGTGCAGGATTCTGGAGTTTGCTACCAATAACACTGCTCTGGAGCAGAACTTTGCATTGTGCTCACCACTGCAGCACACTTAGGTAAGAGGAAATAGAATATGCCAAAGGAACTATAACAACATCATTAAAATGTAGAGAAAAATCAAGTTTCATAGCATGATCAGATAACAAGGAAGATGTAGATGTGAAAGAGAAAACAAGGAAAAATAATTACTTAAATTCTATTGACCTTTTTGCCAGGGAAAATAATTTCCACACATAAATATTCTATACAATGATGTGTTTTCCTAAGCATTAAATATCTCATTATTTTCCAGTGCCACACTTTTCATATGAGTACATTAGTTGGTCATTACCAAAGAATTCTTGTTCATTCAAATCATTAAGAAATAATCAACTTATGTTACTGTACATTCGACATATTTCAATAATAAAAAATGTTTCTAATAATGATAAGCTATCCAAATCAGAGTTTACTAGTGACTTGTCCTGTAGATCAAAGATTACAACTGAATGGGTTTGTTTTTAACTGTTAAAATGTTCAGCAGTAGAGGACAAAGAATTCTGGAACTGGTCATGCATTGCAGTCATTTTTGAATCCTTTCAAGGCACAAAATGTTAATTTTGAATTAGTTATTTGAATTCATTTTAATCAGTATGTTCTTTTATAAAACATGAATTCTAGGTACATTACAGAAACCTTACTTTTTTGTCATTAAAAAGAAAAATATACTGAGTTAGTTTGACTAGATTTATTTTCTTGCAATATTGGTAATTACATCTCACTATTAAAATTGGATATTAATCAACTCATATCAGTCTTTGAATTATTTTATCTAAGATTGAAGCTGATGAACTTATAATGATGTGGGTCTCCTAATTATGCTTTCTAATGCTGGAACATTCTTATCTTTGGAAATTGCTAGTAATAAAATCATAGAATCATTTAGATCGGAAAAGACCCTAAAGATCATTGAGTCCCATGTCCCTAAGCACCACATCTACACATCTTTAAACCACCTCCAGGCATGGTAACTCCACTACTTCTCTGGGCACCCTTTTCCAGTGCCTCACAACCCTTTTGGTGATTTTTTTCCCCCCCCTAATATCCAATCTAAACCCCTCCTGGCACAACCTGAGACCTTTTCCTCCTCTCTTATCACTGTTACCTGGGAGAACAGACCAACCCTGGAGAGAGTACAGAGGCTACCAAGCTGCTAAAGGGCTTAGAGCATAAGCCTGAGGAGGAAAGACTGAGGGATCTGGGCCTCTTCAGTCTGGAAAAGAGGAGACTGAGGGGAGACCTCATTGCTCTCTAGAACTACCTGAGGGGANTTGCTCTAGACTCTTCACCAGCTTTGTAGCCCTTTGCTGCTCCAACATTTCAATGTCTTGTAGTGAGAGGCCCAAAACTGAGCACAGTGTTTGAGGTGTGAGCTCAGCAGTGCTGAGTGCAAAGGAATGATCCCTTTCCTAGTCCTGCTGGCCATAGATAGTTCAATCCTTCTATTAAGCCACTAGTCTTGATTAAAAGAGTTGCAATTCTAATGCTTAAATTCTGAATTAGGTTCTTTGATATTACTTATTTAGACTGTTTAACATTATTGGGGTTTACCATCCACTTTCTTTCTGCTTACCATAGAAAACAGTGTTATACAGTGACATCTGCATTACCTGGCATGTTGTAAAACAAAGAACATCAATCTATATGAAGCATTCAGGATTTTTCTATTAAAGTATTGATTTCCATTCCTACCTACTAATAGATGAGTATCAGTAGTAGAGCTGTTAGAATTCTTTCATTTGCTTTAAAAGATTTTTTTTTTTGAAGATTTTTCTCTTCTTGGTGTTTTTCTTCCCTTTGTCCTAACTACAAATTTCTTTATTTCTGCCATCAGCTTTTTTTCCATAAATTGATATCATATGCACATTTTATTTATTTATATAAGGCAACAATATATATTTGAAACCATGGCCTTAGTTCTGAAATTACAGCATGTCTAAACATCCCTTTACATGAAAAGGTTAGGGAGAATATATCTCAAAATTAATTTCAAAATATGCCAAAAAATTAAGTTGTTTTGGTTTGGTTGGTTGGTTGGGTTGGGTTTTGGTTGGTTTTGTTTTAAATAAAGGAGGGCTCATAAGCAGGCTGAGTTTGGGAAAGATGTTTCATTGTTCTTTACATGTTTCAATGATTGGTTAAATTTCATGCATGTCAAACATACAAATGAGACTATATTGATTATGTACACTGGTAATGACAATATAATACAAATAATATTTGTATCCTCCAGTACAAGATCCGTCCTGGCACCTTTTTCTACCATATTTTTAGTTATTGGCTGCATGAATGGTTATAAGAAAATACTTGAATGTTTATCACTGTTATTAAATCTGAACAAAGACAAACATGTGCTTGGTAGAACTGTGTTTCAGGTAAGTGAGCAGTAAATGCAAGGCCCCCAGAGCAGAAAAAAAGCAATTTCATTGTGAGCTGATAAAGTGACAATATCTGTTTGCTCTGTGTTGGTGCATGACAACGCAACAAATAAATTACCTTCATTAAATATTTTCTTGGAGGATTAATGAACACTGATAATATGTCACAGTAGCACAAAGAAATACACCAAAATTATTTATCTGGTTGTGGTGGGAGGCTGGAGCAGCTACCTATTCTTATCATTCCTCTTAGCTAAAAATAAGCCTTTCCCTGTCTTATTGTGTTCTCCATCATTACAGAGTGCCATGTATTCAGTACTATGCATATCCAGTATCCTTCTGGACAAAATGTCCAACATATGGATAAATACCTCATGAGATGAGTGAACAATTTGCTGCCAGCTTGGGCTCAAAGGGTTGTAGTAGATGGGGTTACATTAGGCTGGTGACCAGTAACTAGTGAGGCTCACCAGAGCTCCACTTTAGGGCTAGTGCTCTTTAATATCTTCATAAAAGACTTAGAAGTAGGACTCCAAGGTTTGCTAAGTAAGTTTGCCAATTATAGGAAACTGGGAGAAACTGTTAACATCCTCAAAGGCAGAGAGACTCTGCAGAGAGATCTGGACAAATAAGAAGGCTGGGAAATCACCAATGTTATGGGTTTTAACAAGAGCAAGTTGCCAAATTCTGCACATGAGGCAGTGTAACCCTAAATGTGCATACAGATTAGGGAAGGAGAGGCTGGAGAGCAGCCCTGCAGAAAGGGATCTGGGAGGTCTATTCCTTGGCAAGCTGAATATGAGTCAACAGTGTGCCCTGGCAGCCAAAAGGGCTAATTATGTCCTGGGGTGCATCAAGCACTGCATTGCTAGCCAGTGGGGCAAGTGACTATCCCACTCTACTCGGAGCTGATGTGGCCTCACCTTGAGTACTGGGTGCATTTTTGGGGGTGCCACAATATACAAAGGATATAAAGCTGTTGGAGAGCATCCAAAAGAAGGCCACAAAGATGGTGAAGGTTCTAGAGGGGAAGCCATATGTAGAACATCTGAAGTCACTTGGTTTGTTCAGCCTGGGGAAGAGGAGACTCAGGGGAGACCTCATTGCAGTTTACAGCTTCCTCAGGAGGGGTGCAGAGGGGCAGGAGCTGATCTCTTCTCTCTGATGAACAGAGATAACACCCAAAGGTACAGCATGAAGTTGTGCCAGGAGAGGTTTAGGTTCTATATTAGAAAGGTTCTTCACCCAGATGGTGGTGGAGCACTGGAACAGGCTCCCTAGGGAAGTAGTCATGGCACCAAACCTGACAGAATTCAAGACACATTTGGACAAGGCCATCAGGGTCATGATGTCATTTGGGGATTGTCCTGTGCAGAGACAGAAGCTAGACCTCGTGGGTCACTTCTAACTCAGGAGATTCCATGATTCAATGATATTGCAATCTTATTTTATGGCTGGTACACAGAACAGCCAAACAGCCTGTGGGATAATAAAGATGAACAGTAGGCTTAAGATAAAATAAGGTTTCATCTTTTCAGCAGGGGACATTTAGGCACATATTTTTCCTGATACTTTATTTTACTTAAACAGAATCATGCAAATTTCATGATTTATAGCCATGTATAGTTAATTCAGTCTGTAATCTTAAGTGCATTTTGTGCTGCTTTTCTTAACAATTAAAACAAAAAAAAAAAGACAAGAAGCAATTTCTTCAGAGGTGCAAAAACTCCCAGATTATTTTAGATTGTGGCTGTCATCAGGCATCAGTAACTTTTATTCATCAAGTACTGCCATCTTGTGGAATTAGAGTAATCAGAGGAAATCTTAAACAGAGGAAGAGAAATGTATTTTCCCAACAGGTTAGCTGGAGGAGATGGAGTATTAAATCTCCCATTGCATCACAAAAAGAAGACACAAACCAGGCTGATTTCTTGTACAAACACCATTACTGCACAGAAGTGCAATCATGGGATGTGTGTTTGCATGCTTTATCCTTGAATATGCAAAGTATAACCATTGCATGGACTGCACATTTAGCTTTTAAGTAGCCTTAAAGGAGCTTGTATGGTGACTTTCTTGTTACAGCTTTCATTGCCACCCAAAACACCACTTAGCTCACAGGAGTGAAGGCTGTCCAGAAACCTCATGGCAAAAGGACAAAACACAATTTCCCAGGAGAAAAGCCATGAAGCAAGCCTGGGAAACATTCAGGCATCAACAGGATTGAATATTTGCTACTATCTGAATGCTTCCAGCATAGGTCCATTATAATGCTTAAGGGGTTATTTCTTACTAACCTACAATGACAGAAAGACTTTACCATATTACTGACATTTTCTGCATAAGAATGATACCTCTAGAATCATAGACAGTAAGCAGTAACAACAATGCCAATATGTCAGTATTCCAGCTTTATCCATTATGGGGAGTACAGTTTAGGAATTAGTATTGTTAAGCAGAGAAAACATATCAACAACAACAACAACAAAAAAAGATTAAGAAGTTACAGAAAACAAAGTTTCATATTATAACTTCATTTTGGCAGGAGGTATTTGCTCTCTTCTCACTACTATATCACCCAGTGGCCCAGATTTTCACCTACATAGCCCACTAAAAAATGGTTAACAAAACACAGAAACAAATTGGACATTTTCCAAAAGGCTTTCTAAATGACCTTCAGAAAACAGATAAAAAGCTCCTTGGGGACTTTCTTCTGTAAACAAGGCTAGTCATTCATAAATGGAAATCAAAATGATCTAAATCATTATCACACCAAGACTTTATGTATAACAGAATTTACAGCAGAAAAGTCCTTCAGCCCAAGCCATAGGAAAATGCCAATTTACAACTACTTCTATAATTCATAATTTTGCTGTCTTTTTACTCTGTGTTTCTGTGTTGATGAATAATATCTGTGTAAAAGTTTCCTTTGTTTTGGCAGTCAACTCTAACCCAGGAAGGGCTCTGCATCATCTTTGTGGTTTGGGCATAGATGTCACATTAACAATAAAATAGATGAGCATAAAAATAAAAAATAAGCTCAGTATATATTCTGTAAAAATACTCTAAACTTCTGTACACTGTAGAATTCAGTGTCCTCAATTAATCCCTGTGCATTTTCCTTGAATTTGTGTGATCATCATCATGATGTAGAATTAATTTATGCTGAATCATTCCTGCCAGATAAGACATCATGGTAAAATAAGGCAATGAAATTTTCAGAGATAAGTATTTTGAGCTAATTAGTATTTGCCTGGAACATAGCAGAGGAGGAAGGAAACTTGGAATACTTGGAGAGTTGTCTGTGAGCTCTGAATTGCTCAGGGTCCTGTGTAGCCACTCCGAATTACAATTGTTATCTGAAAAGCTTTTAACCAAGAAGTCGATGTGTGCAGCTTAATTCCTGGTTTTGGAGAAGTCTTCCCCTGCTGTCAGACAAATACGCTTAGTCCTTTAAAAGGGCAATTTGGCACTAATATGATCAGTTTTTTATGAGAAAATTTTCATCTGACTTTGAAACCAGACTGAACTTCAAAATGAATCTGGACCATCCTGCATCTCTCCATCCCTGCTTGCACTGCTGGCAGCCATCCTGCTTTCCTACTCCTTTTGGAGCACTGTGTCAGGGAACAGGACAGCATGAGGATAGAAAGGACAGATCAGTTGGAATTTCTAATGCTTTCTGTACTGTTATAGTCAAACTGCACACCTGGCTAGGCATATACTTAGCTAGGATGTTCATGTGTTTCATACCTCACATGCCACAAACAGGAGTTTCTCTCCTATTGTTAGCACAAATGCACACAGAAATATTTTAATTTTGAGGTGCTTCCTTCCACCCCTTTGACTCTTTCATTTTCCAACTAATTTTTTATCAAGAAAACATTTTGACTATAGTGGGGATAAAAGTGTGAGAGAAGCAGACTGACATATGCACAATTTCTGTCTTCATTTTGCTGCTGAAGCTAAGAGTATTCACCTAAGAAATTGGAGTGTAAACACCTGAAAAGTGCTGTACCAAAGGAGCAGTTTGCATCTTAAAGCACTAGTAGGGACTTTATATACTTGAAATAGCTTTAGCTTTTCTGAATTTGGGATCTGTTCTTTAAACACTATCACAAGAGAAGACATTGCCTTATAACTAATATGCCAGTTTAAGTAATGAATAATATTTTTTTGAAGTGTGAAGACAAAATGAAACAGTGAAGATAAGATTGAAAGGATAACAACGTGTGGAAAGTATACATAAGGTTAAGGCTTTAAAGGCTGAATTGGTGGAACTCTACAAGAATAATTCCCTTCAAGGAATTCCCTGCTAAATCAGAATCTCATTAACTTCACTGATACTTCTAATGCCAGGACATTACTGAATCTGGGGTTTTAATAAAACATGATATAATTTAATACAGAATACGAAGTGATCTTTTTTCTTCATCAATTACTGTGAGTATAAATGGAAAAGTATATACATGTAAGGTTAACAGAATGATTTGGGGGATGAAAATAAGAACCAAGGGACTGACTTTAATTACCATTTAAAAAAATCACTTTGATTAGTCTTTGATCCATCAGATCACGAGGTAAAGCAGTCGGTAGCTTTGGTTTAAGGAATTATTCGTTGATCATAGGGATTTAAGCTGCATATAGGAAGGGTTCTGTGACTCTTCAGTGAAGCAGATGTAGGAGAAGATAGAAATGTCGTGCAGTAATTTCACCTGCAAGATAGGTTGAATAATTACTAGAATCTGCAGATTTTAATAATAGATGTTCAAAATAAAACCTGTTTATACACACACTTGCAAAAGTCATCCTTAGCTCGATAGAGGCATCTTGATAAATTTCACTGCAAGTTTGAACAAGTAGATAAAATAATGTTTTGTATATTATTTTTTACTTGATCTGAAAAATTAGAAAAGAGAATTATCTAATATTAAACTTTAGCTTTTTTTTCTAGATTATTTAAATAAAGTTTATGAACATATATTGAGTGTACCCATTAACAAGACACAATATTGTTTCTGTAATTACTTTCTCTTTTTTTTTTCTATATTCTTGTAGAGATCATCTATAGCTGGGTATTCAATGAATTCCCATCTTTTGTGGCAGAAGATAGCAGACGTTTCATCTCTCAGGAAACAGGCAATCTCTACATCTCCAAGGTGCAAACATCTGATGTTGGCAGCTATATATGCCTGGTAAAAAACACAGTGACAAACGCCAGAGTTTTGAGTCCTCCTACACCTCTGACACTGAGAAATGATGGTAAGAAAGGCATTATATCTGGGTACTACAACCAAGGAAAAATACTAAGCCAAAAATACTGTAGTTAATTTAAGAACCATAATTTTCTTGGTTTTCAATATATGCATGCAATTATTGCAGCAATCAGCAAAGGAAAGGTGTTCATGGAGGCAGTTTCTTTTAAAGCATCTAACAGGTGCAAGAATATTCAGACCTCTGAAGACTGAGGTGCCATCTGACACCTCTGGATGTCTTTTGTTTAGAACAGTTACTGCTCCTTGCTATTAGAACAGTTACTCCTCCTTGCTATTCTGGTCTGTGACAGAGAGAAGCAAGTCTCCTTTGTCAGTGATGTCTGTTTCTTTAGGGCTCAGCTCAGTTGCCTTGACCCCAGTGGCCACTGCCACACTGAGATGCCCTCAAGCAACTGAGATATGCACAGGTGACTGGCAAATACTGCACAGGGCAAACAGACCAGCAGCAGGATGCCAGGAGAGACACATTCATGCATCTCAGATGACACAAGGCACACGTGGTTAGAGAACTGAACATAGGTTGTACTGCTTAAAACTTTATCTGTTGCTGTACTAAAGACCTGTTACACTTCCAAGCTGCATGTCAATGCACTGTTTAAATACCACTAAGAACAGTACAGTAGCTTGGTTACAATGATAGTTAGTTACCCAGGTCGTTTTGGACTTCATCAAGATATGTAACAGCAGTATTTTTTCTGTAAATAAGTACCTAAGACTTATTATCAAAAATTGGCTTAGGGTTTTTTCCCAAAAAAATCAAAAGAAAACACCCTCCAATAGTATTTATTATGAAGCAGTATGGCATTTCAATGTAAATGATTTATACTTCTGATTCTGTCAGAATATCTGCCTATAGAGGCAACTGTGTTATTTGCTTTTTGCAGCAAAAAGGTTCACATTTATTACATTATAATTGAAGTTTGGAGTCGTTTTCTGTCAAAATAATATTATTTTGACAATAATTAATAATTCCATAAGTACATATAATTTCCTTTCTTCCAAGCTGTTCCACATTTAATGATGCTTTCTAGTTCTTCAGAGATACATTTCAGCAATTCATCATATGTGAATACATACTTAGAGAGAGAGAGACTGAGGCTTTTGTCTTGCTTATTATAGCTTTTCCTTGAAATAAGACTAGTCCTGTGCTGTCAAAAGTGTTACAACAGCTGAACTTAAACACAGATGTCTTAGTTTAACAAAGTAAAAGATGTGTTCACAAATTAGAATTGAAGTTAATGTTTATTCATTGCAAAAAGCTGAAATTTCTGTCTGCACTGTACACAGCCTCTGCAGCTAAAACCTGTGTTGTATTTTTTCAAGTATTAAATTTTACTGAATTAATATAGCAGACCTGATCTTTTCAAAATTAACCTTTGAAAATTAAAAAAAACAAACAAATATTGACTTTTTAATCAGTTTGAACTCTGACAAAAATATAATTTTATTGTCCTATTTATTATTCAGGCCTTGCTCTATTGTTTCTTTATGACATTTCTTCATGGTTTTATTTGATTTCAGTTTTGTGCAGAAATTGAACAGATTAATTATATCCATGCCATATTGAGAGTACATAGGCACGCAATACAATATAAGAAATAGAGTAAATAAGGATAAAGGCAGCAGTCTACATCATGAGCTAAGAGAGAAAATCTGTGAAGGAAAACTCTGCAGATTCTCTGAAATGTCGTTGTGGCTAGGCTTGGCGAATGAAGCTCCAGGGAGGGCTCCATCCATGCTCCTCCTCAGCGCCTTTTCCAAGTGCGCTGATAAAAAGAGGATAGCAGATAGCACCCTCGAGCCTGCACTAGGGATTTTTTTTAGGTGAGACACAGCATGCGCAGAGCTGGACCCACCCTTTAGTCCTAAGGTTCATCTGCCAGGGCCTAGCAAGCTTGGACACTGGCAGCCAAGTCCTTAGGATGGAGGTTTTATTAGAGTGTCCTTCTCTTAGCTGGAAGGCCTCACAGGGCTAAACGAGCTCCATCTGCCCAGCTTTGGAATCAGAGTTGTCCTTCTCCTAGGATGACTGCCAGAAGGCTAATGAGCTCATCCTACCCATCCAAGGATTCTAGGAACATGGGTCTCACTCCCCACCCTTTCCCGTGGGCAATGAGTTTAATGCTCCCTCTGCTGTGGGCACAGTTATGGCACCAGGGGCCACAGGAGACCACAAGGGATTGTCAGACTGTGCCTGGTTGTTCTTCAGTATTTCTTAGCAAATTGCTTACTTTCCTGTATGACAGAGCAAGTTTCTCAGGGAAAACACCCAGGCTTTCTACCTAACTTTGCAGTGTCCATAAACTAGCTTGAAAAAGGATTCAGGAAAATTCAGGTTGCTAAATCATATTTATTGTTTAGGACATCTGCCTTGCTTAACCTCCTCCAAAGAATGCAATAACATGATAGTTTTAAAAGCTATCTTGGATCACAATTAAAATATTCCATTAATAATGCTGTACTTTTTGATAGAAATTGCTTTAGATTATATTACCTTGTCCATTGAAAAATACTATGTTATGGTTCAAAATATGGGACAACATAGCTGCTGAAAAGAGTTAATGAAAATTAGAGTAATTTGTGGAGAAAGAAACAGCTGAGGATGAACTCTTAATAAATACAAAATTAAGAATGACATTAAAACAAATAAACAAGTACCTGAAAATTTACTTGACACTGTCTCTGAATTCTGTTACATGATTTTGGATAGGACTTGTAATTTTCTAAGCTTTTTGATTGTAAAATGAATTGAATCATTTCAAATATTCACTGAAGTTTAAAAACCATAGAGCTTTCTGAGTTCTGATGATTGCCATCACAACCAACATTACCCTACACAGCCAGCATGTTTGCCAGAAACCACAGGAAGAGCTTGTGGATTTAAACAGCTTTTACAAATGGCACTGCATAAATAAAGCAATTTATATAGTCTGTATTCCCTAGACATATGTATCATTAACTCAGAAATATTCTGCTTGATGTATTTATAATTATTTTATATAAACAGTATCTGCACCCAGGGAACTGGACAGATTGTGACAAGAAACACTCCTATGACAACACTGGTCTCTGTTTATCTGTGAGGAAGAAACAGAATAATATTAAGGCTTTCTGTCAAACTCTGCAAGAATGTAAGAACTTCCTGGGCTTTTATTAATCTTTCGTTTCTTTTGTGATATGTCTCAAAGGGGAACTTAGCTCCTTAATATGAAGCAAATTAAATAAAAACATCAAGCAATCCTTCAATGGATTCTGAAAAAAAATGAATACGTCATTTGTTCAGATGTCCTTGATAATCAGTCTTTTCACACAATCCAATTTCACTTCAAGTTGGGTTATAAAACCACTCTAAAATCTGAGGAGACAAAAATTTTAGAAGGAAAAAATATTATGCATCATTTCACTAACTGCCTTTTACAAAGCATTAGAAACATTGAGGAATTATTTAATAACTCTTTACAAATAATAAACAGCATTGTTAAAATGAATCTTTGCATGCTTGGATGCTGATTGGGAGCAGTAAATTATCTTGACTAATAAAAACAACAGAAAGCCTTTCCAAAGTCAGGTAATAGAAACCTAGGGAGTGTAAAACACTTGATGCTTGATAGCATTTCAAGTTCACACATTTTCTTTCAGTTTTTTATTCCTTTTTTATGTCTCTTGAAGAAATGTTGACTTTAATATTATTACTGTACAGGAGAGAATTAAGTAATTCTTCCTTGTATCTCTGTGTAGGTATTGCCTGGTGGCTTTGCTAGGATGAAATTTCTAGAAAGAAAAAAGAGGACTTGTACAATTTCAGACATCAAAGAATACATTTTACTGCATTCCTTTAGAGCAAATTTGTTCCTATCTCTCCAGAGGTCAGTGTATCTGACCAGATAGATTCTCCTGTAACTGACTTTACAGTTACAGTTACCCTGTAGACCTTGACCTTTTTAGAAGAACTCAGAATAATTTCCCCAGTAGCAGATTTTGAGCAATAAAAAGGGGCCACTATCTGAAAGTAAGGTAATAAGTAGTAATAAAATTAAAGATAGAGTAAAATCAACAATTTCACACACACAGACTCTTTCCACCAGCGAAAAATACTGACAGATGTTAATTAATGGATAATTAGCATTAAAAAGAATTGCTGAAATATTAGTCCTGATCTTTATACATCAGTTTTCCCCTTCCAGAAATGCATAGATTTTATTTTTTTTTTCTAATTGATTTACTAGTTTTTCTTCTAATGTGTTTATTCATATGGAGATGAATTCTAGAAGATGCAATTCAGCTTACCTGGATTGTAATGGGAGTTGAAATTAATTATCCAGCTGTGTTTTAATCCTGCCAGGTTTCCTGGACTTTCTGGCTTGTAGGCTGCCTCCTTCATGTGGGTTAACTTACAGTTTTAAGTGTCCAGTCATACGTTAAATTTGAATTGTGCAAGTCTATAC
Source organism: Bucco capensis (assembly GCA_013396975.1). Taxonomy (NCBI): domain Eukaryota; kingdom Metazoa; phylum Chordata; class Aves; order Piciformes; family Bucconidae; genus Bucco; species Bucco capensis. The sequence goes on from VWZO01010877.1 coordinate 88,688, forward strand.
AAACTAAGCAAGACTGGCTGGAAACTCTAGCAACTTCTAATACTGCAGGACAGAACTCAAACCTGAAATAATCCTTCTTCTATTTTTTTTTTTCAATCAGATCTAAACTATCTGGGCAAAACTAAGTTGATACCTAATGGTGTACAAAACCTTATAGCACTGACAGAGAATGAAGTTTTACAGAGGAGTCCTACACAATAACCCTTTACAGAGTGTTTTGTAGGGATTGAAGTGCACAATCAAACTGTACACAGAAGTTCAAAGGCACTATTTGTAAAAGATTTAACCTCACAAAGTACAGAGAAAGAATCCTTCTATGGCTACTTAACAATACAGAAGGGTTGTTTCAGGAGAAAAACTGGGAAGAGTTTGGAAAAGGTTAGGTTCCAGCATTCAATGTAGAACAAGAACTCTTGCACTATGAAGCAGTTTGCTTTGAGTTTAGTTTACTCTGAGGTCTGTTACAATAAACACTTTCTGGCAGTTTTAATTGCTACATTTTCCCACTAGTTTATAAAAACAGTCTCTGCTTGTAATGAAGTTGTTCCTTTTTTTAATTAGCTAAACTAAATTAAGATTTTAGACATATATCATCTTGCACATCTTCTGCACTCATGTTTTCTCATTTTGCTTCTCCTCCTGATGATTTATGAAACTATTATACCAAGGAAAGAGTTAATTGATCCATATACAGCATATACAAAGCATAAAATAAATGAACTGGAGAAAAAAATATTCCTTTAAATTCAACTCAGGACTAGGAATGACATTGCATCAAACTGCAGCTGCTAAGAGTTCACACAGAAGTGTGTTGGCAATATTTTAATTAATAGTGACTAACTAAAAAGTTGTGCAAATTGATAATGAAAATAACCTTTATGGCTGCAAATGATTTCAGATTATTAAGAAGGGTCATATAAATTCACAAATTACTATTTCCTTGCAATTATAGGGTATGGCATAGTGATGTTTATCCAGGAATTTTTTTCTTGCTACTGTCTTAAAAGTTTATCAGCTGCTTATTCAAGTATTCCCTACCACCTGCTCCATTCAAAATTAGTGTCTCAAGTATGTTAAAGAGCTACTACTTAAACAGTTTGAAACAAACCCAGATCATGTCAACTGTAAGAGTTTAAGAAGCCATCATGGAAGTTTCTGTTTTAGGAGACTCAGGAGGGTACTTAATACCTGGAAGACTAATAGAAGTGTTAGCTTCTACATAGCTGGACTAAGAGGATGTGTCATGATTCCTCAGCAGTCTGATTTTTTTTTTCTCTGCATGAAGGCAGAATGTCTTCTTGTGTGGATACAGTCACAGACTCACAACTTGGCAGCACTCTTTAACTGAGGTTGTAAAAGGCATGGAATGGAAGTATAAATAAAGAGGTAGAGGGAAAAAAGCTCTAGGAGTGCTGGTGGCTAGGAGGATGCCCATGAGGCAGCAATGTGCCTTTGTGGCCAAGAGGCCAATGGCATCCTAGGATGCATTAAGAGGAGCGTGGCCAGCAGAGCCAGAGAGGTTATTCTCCCCCTCTGCTTTGCTCTGGCTAGGCCCCACCTGGAATAATGTGTCCAGTTGTGGGCCCCTCAGCTCCAGAAGGCTAGGGAGCTGCTGGAGAGAGTCCAGCCCAGGGCCAGCAAGATCCTGAAAGGAGTGGAGCATGTGCCCTAGGAGGACAGGCTGAGAGAGCTGGGTCTCTTCAGCCTGGACAAGAGGAGACTGAGAGGAGACCTCAGCAATGCTTAGAAATATGTGAAGGGTGAGTGTGAGGAGGAGAGAGCCAGGCTCTGCTCAATGGCATCCAGTGTTAGGACATGAGGGAATGGGAGCAAGTTGGAGCACAGGAGGTTTAGTATTAACACGAGGAGGAACTTGTTTGCAGTGCAGGTGCCAGAGCACTGGCCCAGGCTGCCCAGGAGGCTGTGGAGTCTCCTTGTCTGGAGCCATTGCAGAGCTGCCTGGACACATTGCTGTGTGAGCTGGTCTAGGTGATCCTGCTCTGGCAGGGGGGTTGCACTAGATGATCTTTCTAGGGCCCTTCCAACCCCTGACATACTGGGATACTGGGATAGTCCTTTTCCTTTTCAGAGTGGTAATGACTGATATCCCCTCTGTAGGTCTTTCACTTGTTCTCAGCTGAAGGGACTGACTAGACTTGCTATTTACTCCCTTCTGTGTTGCTATTAAATAGCCCATGGGGATAAAGTAAAAGGTTTTAGCTGTAGTAATACCTGTAAATGTTTGAAATTTTATTACATCTATTCTTACGTATGTGGGCACCTCACAATGAGTGTTTATCAGATTGTTGTAACTTAGTGAATTGTGTCACCTCTATTTTTTGACAGAAAACCTAAAGCCAGACAACAATATAGCTAAGAGATCACAGAACACTTTAGCTAGCAGAGATCTGAACTCAAGTCATAGATTTGTAGCCAAGGTAGAGGAACAACTTGTTAAACTAAACCACTTATTAAAAGTAAACTTGATTTTATGAAGATTTTTCCTTACATGAGTTGGAGAATATGTAATAATTGCTCTGTGAAAATTACATTGTTGTAAAAAAAAACAAACACTGAAGGAGGGAATAGGGAAATAATCTCTTCTATAAATATTGAGCTTCATTTCTGCCCTTATGACTAACAAGGCATTAATTCTAACAAGGTCAAACTGTGCTTAGTCCTGGGATACATTCAGTCATTTGAGTCAGTGCCTCTCTCAATAATCACAGATATAACAGTAGGGCTATTAGTGTTTCAGCTTTCATCTCAGTTCAAGTTCACCAAGCCAGAGAAGACCCTGGCTGGACAGAAATGTGGAAAACTCTCCTTCTCATACACATTGAAAGGGCAGAGACCTAGTAATGGAGATGGGATGACTTGTTTCAGAATAAATCCAGAGGTAAGATTTGCTTAAACAAATGACAAAATTTGGCTTTTAACCTTTTTTTTAAATCCTAGACTAAACGTCAAGATTTTGTATGTTAGATTTATTTGGAAGTGGTGTGTTTCATAACAACCACAAATTCTGCACTCCTATACCCAGATCTTAACTCAACTGAAAGGCACAGCTTGTACAGTAGGAGTGTAGTAATCTAAGTTATTAGCCAAAGGACAATTGAATTGGGAGGGAGGGTCATCTCTGAAAAGATAAAAGGTTGTCCAAAAAGAGATATTTTCATGAGAAGAGAGATTATAGGAGGTTTGAGAACAGCTCCTCATTCCTCTCTAGTGCTTAGACCATGTAAACTCTGTGATTTGTTAGCTGTGTGAAAATCATATATTATGGTTTTATTCTGTGCTGATGATTTGTATTTATTGTTATATTTCATGTTTGATAACTGGAAATAAAAAATGACTGAGAGAATTTTTTTATGGCCTTAACCAAACGACTGAAATGTCTGAGAGAGATTGAGCCTCATGCACATAACTCAAGGCCTCAATATTTCTTAAAAGTTCAGGTTCCTTTTAGCACCTGATACAAATGAAGAAAAAGTCTTGATGAAAATGCAGATGGTGATTATTTTAGCATTTCTTACTCGTAGTGACCAGAACAGAAACTGGGAAAGATAAAGAGCCTACAAGTACAGCAACTATAGAAAAACAATATAGTGTAATGTGGGAATGTGAGGCCTTGATAATCCTTTGATGTCTATGCAACTGTAATGGCTTCCTTTGCCTCAAAGAGCATAAATAAACAGATGAAAAATATCCCATTGCAATCATACACTTGTTTTTCCCTCCTGATTTTCATAAGGATACCAAGCAATTGCTCGGTAATTTTTCTTCATTTTTCTGCCAATTACTGCAGACATATTGCTTGCTAGTGTAACAATATCCCAGAAGAACAGGTCATGGGTCACAGTATTAGTAGATCAGTGTTTCATTAGCTAGAGGCAATGACAGTATGACTCCCAAAGAACGTTTAATATCCATACATATTGTACCTACTAAAGGGAGTTAATGTAAGTTAAAAGCATATGGTCTGAAAAACAGTATTGTCCCTCAGTTGTGTTCCTAAGTACTATATTATTTTAAAGGCAAGAATAATTTAATTCTTGCTTAAGTTATATTTTTTCAGGGCTAAAAAAGGTGAGTGTTTAATAATGTTTAATGAAAACTAAATACAATGATTTTCAGGAATGGTCTTCCACAAAAATAAAACTCCCCACCCTTTTTAAATTCATTGAGTCACAAAACCTGTCAGTACATATATACAGTCAACAGATGCCAGAAATTTAAAAGGAACACCTCAGGAACAGAAAGCTGCATCATAAAACTTAAATGAACTATTTTCATTACTGTTCACTACAAGGGAACTTAGGGAGTTTCCCCTGTCAAGACTGAAGTTGTTGTAATTGAAGTTTCAATAGAAGAAATATTGACATTACAAAGACTAACAAATCCCCAAGGCCAATCTCATCTTTGGAAGGAAACGGAATGGATCATTTTCCTTTGCTGGGCCTCAAGCCTAGAAAGAGTGTGGGGAGAAAAGATGATTTATTTTTAATTTATTTTTTTTTAAAAGAGATTCCTAAGGCCATCTGTGGAACAACAGGCCAGTAATCTGACTTCTGTGTCAACTGTTTTGATAGAAAATACATAGAAAGGTACAATTAGTAAGACTGTATTTATCAGGCTGTATTTATCACATTACCATACAGTCTTTATACCATGAACACAGCTTTTAATCTGCTTCAATCTGTATCAACTTTCCTGAAGAGTCAGAAAGCATATGAATAAGAATGGTCAAGGTAACACTGTGTACTTGCATTTCAAATAGCTCTTATTTAGGGTCACTCATCAAAGGCTGTGAAAGAAAAGAAATTCTCAGAGGGGCTGAAGGCAACTGCATTTTGAATTAACCACAGATAAAAGAAATATCCACCTGATGTAGGAGTATCTGATCAGTTTGAAGAACTGGGAGATTGTAGGCAAAGCTGCAGAATACTTTGCTGGGACTTCACCATTCAACACATAAACTCTCTGGAAAGGAAATGAACACAGAGGTAGAAAAGCTTGTTCATATGTGAAGATCTGCAAAAGGATATTGTGATAATAAAGTGGAAATGAGATAAATAATGTCGCTCAGTACACATTTATATAATATTTGAACCTAAATATGTAATACATTTATTAGATATTATCAGCAAAGAGAATAGGGTAATATTGTGGATAAACATCAGCTCAGCTGGAAAGAGGCAAACGGAACTGAATCATGAGGAAAACTACAAAGAACAAACAAAAACAAATCCAAAAAACCCTCCAGTGACAGAAAGAGCTCCAGCTTCAATATTACTGTGTAGTTCTCATCTTCCCATTTCAAAATGACAGAATGGATTTTGAAATGGTGCAACACAGACAGTGGGAAAGACTGCAAGTTTATTCAAGCTCCAGTGTAAGGAAGGATTAATAGTTGGGATTTCTCAGTCTGTGAAAGACATAACTGAAGGGGCATATGACACATAAAATCATGACTGACTCAGCAGATGAATCAGAAACTGGTATTTATAATCACAAAAAATTTCCAGAAAACAGCAGAACTCACAAGGACTGCAATTAAATAAGGAAATTTATTGACAGAGTACAAGCCAGTGAGAATATATTTTTTAATGACAGATTGGTCTAGGAATGATTTCATCTTAGGCTAGGGAAATTTTTAAATTACTACAATTTCCTTGATGCCCTGACTTTGTTTTAATACTCAACCCAACAAAACAAAAAAAAACTTTTAAAGCTTTACTGACAGAACCAGTTCAGATTTTGTCTTTTCATACAAGTAGCAATATTACTCTGCAAGTTCCTAAAGCAATCTAAGAACATTGATTTAGTCATGTTATTGATGAAAAAGACATCACTATTGCTACTGCATGTTTTTTTAAAAGATATCTCCTCCTACTTGTAAAGCCACAATATTTATAGAATTAGATTGTTTAAATTAAAAGCATTTTATGCATTCTAATTCTGTTATTTGATTCACATATTGGACACATTTAGATTTTCTAACTAAGCCTAAGCCCCTAAAGTCTTATTTTGTAAGTATGCTCACTTTGTAGCTTTTAGTGCCTGAGTATCACTTACCCCAGAGTTCATCTTCTGTCTGAGCACAGCTGTATTCTTCTTCTGCCATGATGATTATGACATTTCTTCTAAGTCTCATCAAATACAAACCCCTCACTTCACCTTGTAAAACTTGTCTCACTTCCTTACTCATTTCCTAAGCTCTCATGATTCTCTGAAGCTGTCAGTCACTCCACAGCAAATTCCAGATAACTCTATTGATGTCAATGTCTATATTTTTCACATTCCTGAATGTTTTCCTGATTGCATTTTACAGTACTAAGCATGTTGTCCTGATAAAATTAATCATCTCTGAGTTAAAAGGGTAACTGAAAATGAAATAACTGATCTTTGTATGTGTCTGGATAATCTCTGTTACTATCTTCACACACAAATGCTCTTACATTATTTGAGTTCTTGCTGAGCTTAGAAGGTCCTCAGTTGAACACAGCAAGATATGTTGATTTAATTGTCTATTTATTTGTAATAACTGTCACTGCACTGGTAAACAAAGCTTTGGTCTGTGAGAATTCTCACTCTTGTGAAACTCACTGCCTGCTTTAATCTTTCAAAATGTAAGGATTAAGCCATGTTTTTAAAAATAAATCCTATTTTGTTGTTGGTAAGCCTGAAGAGCATTTTAGAATATATATTGGACCTGAGCTGAGCATGTCAGCTGCAACAAGGCAATATCCATCAATTCCTAGCTTTACTGCTGAGCAGGTTCAAAAAGCAAGTCACAGGGTTTTCCTGTGATAATCTCAACAAATGCAAAACTGATGCTATTTTGTATTTCAAACATTCCTTATTTTCCAGGTGTGATGGGGGAATATGAACCAAAAATTGAAGTTCATTTTCCTTACACAGTTACAGCTGCAAGGGGAACTACTGTTAAGATGGAGTGTTTTGCACTCGGCAAGTAAGTACAAATTCTTTCATAATTAGACATCATTATTTATTAAGATGTGACATGGTTAATTTGTGGTTTCATTAATTTTCTGGATTTCATTTTCATGGACAGTCCTTACTGCACACTCAAAGGAACCAACTGACTAAATAGCCAATTATGAATTCCCTGCCCAGCCATTTCTGTGGACAGTAATTCATTCAAGTTAAAAGACTGTCAACATGAAAAGTAATATATGTACTTGTAAACAAAAAGAGGAAAGTTTTTACTGAACATTTTAACAGACTCATCTATTTATTCACTGTGATACTACAAATCAGTAAATGAGAGTTTATTCTTCAAAAATATCATAGATTGGGAATGAACAAGATCAGTAGCTCATATAGTTTATACATGAAGCTAAGAGCACAATGCTTTAAACATATCCTAAAGTATTTTGTAGCAGTGCCAATTCACTAGTTCTATCTGACCAAATAGCACTACCAGAGAACAGTTGTTGAGTATTCATGTCAAGGGAGGTTTTATATGTTTAGTGGTAAATGAGTTTTAGGGAAAGGTTTTAGAAGTACCTCTTTGTTATTTCATAACAATTAGATAAGAGTGAAAAGATGCATATACACTATATAGATTACAGAATATAGAATGAAATGATAACATTTAAGTTTTGTTGTGGCAATTACTTTTATTATTTTTGCCAAGAACAAGGATGGCAAGGGTATTATATGGTCAGGTAGAACTAAGAAGCAATTCAGGTGATTCAAAGAAATTCTTCTGTACATGTATATAGCTAAACCAGTTGTTCCATCAGTGATGTTTCACTAGGCATAGATAAACAAATAAAAAGGGTCGTTCCCACCCCCCACCCCAAATATCCCACGAAATTCAGGGTGAGAGGGGAGGGGGGGGGGATGGTAAAAGAAGGTGAAAGAAGTCTCTCTGTATTGAGTTATTGTCAGCTCCTTTTTATAGTGATGTTCATTTTGGTCATCTCCCTGCCATTCCCCAAAGTCATGCTGCTCAGTATCTTATATTCTGTCAGGTTTTCTAGTTCAAGGCACATACAGGTTTCTTACAGCCTGGCTTTGGGTTAGAAAAATGGAAGCATTTGTCTTTGTAACTCCTGTGGGGGAACATCACAAATCTATTCATCTGAGGTGCACCATATCTTTCATATCAGTTCTTCTTACTAATTTCTGTAAGTAGGAACAAAACATCAGAGGAAAGGAGTTTGAAGGCAATAGTCTGTTTTCCTGAGGGTCACCATTCCAGCTTGCTCACCTTTCAAAGCCTGTCCCCACTGCTTGAGAGGACTTTCAAAATGTTTTATAGTAACTTAAAACTTCATGTGTCACTGACAAATGTCCAGAGTTTTGTTGGGATTTTTTGCCTGTTTTTCCAATGTAACCAATATCCAGTTACACTTCGTGAGGATTCATAAATAACTACAAATTCTGACAAAGTATTTTAATTGCAAGTATGTAGCACCAGTGAAATCAAAAGAGAGACAGGACACAGACCAACTACTCCCAATAAAATGGGAGAGATGATAGTCCATGTACAGGGAACCATTAGACAGTGATAGAAGCTTTTGCAAATTCATTACCAACATCAAAGTAAGGGATAGTTTAAAAAGAAATGTGAGGGGAGAACTTCTGTAGTGTGAACCACAAGTCTCGTATTTTATATAGTAAAGATAAGGAAAGAGCATGAGAGAAGACAAGAAAAGCAATAAATAGAGAGATTCCCTGAAATGCTGAAATACATGAGGAAAATGACTGTTCTGTAGAGTCTGGTGGCTCCAGGCTCTCTCCTGTCAGCAACACTAACCAATTTTCTGTCAGGTCAGTAGTTTGCAATGAGGCCCTTTTAGACTTTTGGCTATGGCTGAAGCAGCAACCAACATGTTAGCTCTTATTTTCTTCATTTTTGCCAGAATGAAATTGCAGTTGCTGACAGGTTACAAGCAGCTGTCACTTTCCAGTGCAGAGGAGGTATGCCACATCCTTCTGCAACCATCACTGACAGGCAAAAACACAGCTCCTGATACTATCACCAGTACCCTGAGATTCAGTAAACTCTCTCCCAGAGTCAGACACTATTCAAACAGCCATGTAAGGAAGGTGAAGGTTAACAGAAAAGGCTTCAATTACTTTATTTCCATGTTTATATTTTTGTGTTAACCTTTGATAAACAGAAAAAAAACAAAACAAGCAGAACAATCAAGGAATTTAAGGTTATCTAATAAGCTGACCCTATTTGCTGCTTTTGTGATGGGCAGCTATTTTTACCATGCACATTCCTTATCTTCTTTTCACAGCCATTAATGCACAATCAAATCAGCTGAGCTGAAATCACTTTCAACCTGATATGGTAATAATTACATGAATGACATTTCAGGACTCAGTTAAAACCCAAAGGCTGAGATGGGAGGTAGAAATGCATCAGATTTCCTATCCATTTTTATTTTTTATCCCCATCTTTTATTCCTGATAGCTTGTAAGGATCTTTTCCTGTTAAACTGCCATAGGTCCCCATTACCAAACTGAATCAGAAACTAATTTGATCCTTTTTCATTTAGCATTTTGAGATATGGTAGTTTAACTTCTTATTGTAAATAACAGAGAAGTGATTACAGTCTCAAAACCAATCTGCCACTGCTTTTCATGCTTTAATTTAGATGTCTGAAACACACACTCTCTGTCTCGGCTGTAACTGTGTGAATGACAAATGTTGCAGTGAGATATCATGAAGCAGGCAGCTGACAAATGTTCCAGAAAAAGCCTAGTCATCAGTTACAGATTAATGATTTATTAATAGCACTGATTTAGAACTGCTAGTCACTATGGCTGTAGGAATTGCATAAGTTTGGAGCTGTGCACCTTTTGTCTCCAAACCAAAATCAAATGTCTTAATTGCTTGACAGACAGAAATTCTCTGAGAAGCATTTTATTCTGACCCAGGCACTATATAGCTGGTCCAGTTACAGGTGAAAATATTATGCTACTGATGCCCCTTACAAATAGACTTTGGTTTGTGTAAAGAATCAAAAGTAATATGAGAGTGGAATGCCTCAAAATGATGTTATTTGTATTAGGTAATGCTTCTTATAGCAAACATCAGTTCGCTATAAGAAGCTAAGAAATCACTGCACATGTCCATGATTTACTGCTGAGGTGTAACAGAAGACTTTCCTGAGGAGTCAAATAAAATTTACTGTATTGTATTTCAGAATGTGCATTTTGCAATTACTAATGTTTTGTGATTTGTGCTGGGTGTTTATGCTGATCCTCTTTTGTTAAAGTGTTGGCTTTATAGCCATATTCACTGTCAAATCCAGACAAAAACTTGTGTTTCCATTACATCTGTTTCACATGTATCTGTATCTATGACATAGAGATATGTCTTCTGCTACTCATTTAATGATGTCATTTTTGGTAGGAACACTTGAATTTTTGTTTGCTTCCTAACAAGGCAGAAGATCATATAAACAAACAAGCAAATTCCAAAACACTGATAGTAACAAAATATTAACATCTTCTCATTAAATAATAAAATAATATTTTTTTAATGTTCATTAAAATATATTGATTGGAAGAAATCAAAATATCTACATGGAAAAAAAATTAATCTAACCAGGAGTATGTTAATACTTGCTTATGAGTAATACAATTTTCACTGCTTGTGTCTTCTGTTATTTCAAAAAAAAAAAGCAGCTAATTTTTTGTTAGAACAAATAAAAGTCCTTTTTGGTAATGAGGTTGTTGCCTGTAGTACAGAAAATCCTGGTTTTCTAACACGTCCATCATTTCAATGTCAGAACTGGTTTTATTGTATCAATCAGGAAGACAGATCATGACCTCGTTCTTTGAGTGATTTCTAGTGAAGAAGCCATCATTTTCCCACCTGACACAGTTGCACAGCATTCATGGCTTTTCCTGCTCCAGAAATGCAGTTTCTCAGGCAATGCCTTCTCTAACAGCAGGTTATCATTTTCATTTGCTCTCAAATATTATTGACTGATTCCAAGAGCATCTGGAGGCAACTGCTTATTTCGTTCATTTCTTTTTTCATGTACTTTTTTAAAAGGAAGAATTCTGATGTCTTCGTTTAGGTCCCCACTAAAAAAATATGAAATTAACTGTGCTGATAGATAAAAGGACTGTCCCCACTATGTGACATGTTCATCAATAAAGCACTTCCAAAGCCAGCCAGCCGAGCGTTCTTTGACACTTCTTGACTCCAAAGTATAGTTATCTCATAAGTGATTTTAATACTATTATTTTAACATGGCACTTAAAAGCAGACATAGATGGAAATATATGGGGTTTTGAAAAGCCTGAAAATTAATTGGTTTTCATAGTTCAAATAATGACATAGGACTAGTTTATCCAAGCACACATGAAAAGCTGCCAGTTACAACCCTCCTCAATCAGCACATACCCTTGCCCTCAGAGGAAACACAGGAGGTTTCCTCGTGTTTTGGACCACAGGAGGTTTAGTATTAACCTGAGGAGGAACTTGTTTGCAGTGCAGGTGCCAGAGCACTGGCCCAGGCTGCCCAGGAGCCTGTGGAGTCTCCTTGTCTGGAGCCATTGCAGAGCTGCCTGGACACATTGCTGTGTGACCTGGTCTAGGTGATCCTGCTCTGGCAGGGGGGTTGTTTTACTAAAAAAAACTGGGTTATGCATTCTTGTTTTTACTATGTTTTTCTTTTTCTTTAACTGCATACATCCATGCATGATTTCAATCAAAAGGATCAATAGAGAACAGTGCTGTCAATTTTTCTTACACTCCATATTCTCGTTTTTCTGTATTTTTGAGACTCTTCTATGCTTGTGCTATTTCTGTACGAGAGTAACATTTACACAGTATATAAATGCTCTTGCCAAATGCCAGCTTATTTCACTTTACTAATGTCAAGACTATATATTTATTGTGAAATATTCGCAGTTAAGGATAAGAATAAAATAGAGATATTGACTTCCTTGCATTACTGAATTATGATGAGGCTGTTATGATAGAAGCATTGTTCATGTTCTTATATATAAAGTTGCTTTAATAATTTGATTGCAAGCTTTGTTTTGGAGCAATCTATTTCTCAGTCATAAACATTTATCTCATGTAATATGGCTTGTAAGAACTCAGCTGATGATAGTCTATTTTTCAATCTTGTTTCTAAATGAAAAAGTAAAATAAAAATAAGGCGAAGTTACATATATTTAAGTCACATAAGTGAAAGAAATTTAGTGACTTGCAATCTACAAATTGTTCTAAAATACTATTTTGAAAAAATGAATTCCAAGTCAATTCTGATTAATAAATATCACAAAGTTTTAAATCCATGGAATATAAAATTTGATTTTATCTCCTTGATTTTAACAGACTTTTAAAATTGTTCTTCAATCTCTTAGTAAAAATTCTTTTATTTATTTAATGTCATGATCAATATTTTAATTGCAGACTGTGTACATGTAGGGAAAGATAAATTAAGATTTTTTCATTTTGCAGAACTAAAAGCAGAAGTTGTTTGGAGAAATGAATATGATATCTAAGCAAAGATCAGAGTGGTAATATAAAGTCTATGATCTGGTAAAGGGCATTTGACTGTGTGGAGAACTGCATAAAGTTATTTTTATTGTGGTCACTCATTAAGAAAACTACATAGGGAGGAGGCTTCAGATATTGCAAATCTTTTGGCAGTAGTAAAAAGACAGACATGGTAAAGGAATGTTTCTGTGAGGTCTGGTCTGTGTTTGGCAAACAATGTAATGAGGAAGAGACTCTTTTCAGATAAGAAGGAATGTTAAAGGCATCCAAGAAGTGTAACTTTGGGCCAAAGGCTATATAATACCTAATTCCTCTTTTTCTCTGAACTTTAGCTATTTGATTTTTTCCAGGAACACAACATTTACAAACAATAAACCTATTATGATTCACAGATCCAAGCTGCACACTTCTCTGAATAACACATGCAATTATCCATCTGCTCCCTCAACAAAGGTGAATAGAAGTTTCCAACACTGCACCATATTGTTTCTTATTGTGGCATTGCAGTCAAGAGACAGAACCATAGAATATTTTATGAAAGATTTCTACCCTGAGTGCAATGCAGGATTTTCAGTACAAAGAGAAAACACTAATTTTTAAATACAGTCAATTTTAAAAGCAACTACTTTATCTGAAGAAATTTCCCCTCCATATGCACTCTACTGTTAGTGACACTTGCTTGAATTCAGTGACTGGAAAAAGCACAGCTTTCTGAGTATAAACTGTCTTTTCCTTGGGTAACTGTATGAAACTCCTCAGGGAGTCAGTGCCTCTCTGCTAAGGACACACTAGCTCCTATCTTCCTTGTGCTTTTCCATGAACACAAAACAGTTCTTCCCTCTTCCCACAATAATGGTGAGACACAAAAGCACCTTTGATATTACAGATAACCTGGTTCTAGACTAATGACATACAGAGCACATTGAGAGCCCTCATTTCTACTGAGTTCTGTGACACTAGCACATACATTGTTATCTGCTACATGGAAAACAATGGTCAAAACAAAATATGAAACAACATGATGAATCACTGCACTGATAAATGAAAGTTGGACGTTTGAGGAATTCTAACCTCTTTTGCAGGCAAAAGGGAAGCTAATTTTAACTTATCTTTTAAGTGTACTATAGTACTCACAATTTAATGACATGACAAGATCCCTGGCTTGCGTTAAATATAGCAAATCATTCTAGATACTATATATTCAACTATTTGTTGGAACTAGGGATTCAACTATTCAGTGTTTTTCCTACATAAGAGGGATTACTAAGGGAACAAGGAGTGCTAGCATCTTAGCATCATTGAGTATTAAGCAAATTACAGTGTAGAAGTCCATAGGTATTAATTTGCCTTCACCCTCATAATCAGTTCTTATCATAATGTTCTGTTTTTCATCTACAGAATACAGAGACATAAAATGTCTGTTCTCTCTGTTTAAAACAGAGAAACCTTATAATAGGCTATTAAAATAGAATTATTTTCCCAAAATCAAACTTCAGGATAGAGAAAAAACTGGTATAGCAATATATCTTTCTAAGTCCCATTGGACAAAAAATCATGTTCCTCCATGTCCCTTCACACCACTTCTCACTTTAGGAAAGAAATGTTTTTAATTCTATCAAATGCCAAATCTAGAAGCTATGGAAACTATTCTCAAAGTTTCCTAATAACAAAGCAATCCCAAGAGGGAAATGAACATTCTCTGTAGAGAAGCATTTGTCAGTGTTATGAGATGTCCATTCCCTTGGACATAAACTTGTGCTGAGAGGAGGGAACCTTTTTAAATGTGAGCATAGCATCTTCAAGCTGGCTTTGTTTATATAAGGCAGGAATAAATCTAGTGTATTTTTTCCTTTGAAAGCACATATTGTTTATGTCACATAAAGATAAGATTTTCATCACTTCAGAGTTCATTTTTAGCTCATCCTGAATAAGAATTTATGTCATAAAGTGCTAGATCAGGATTAGATTTTGTTTCTATTTCTCAGACTTGATTGATTTCTGCATTCCTTTAAATGGACTTGTTCTTATATAGACTTTATAATGCTGTTACAAATATTGTGATCATTCATGGTAATGTAATAAAGATTCTTTGGTAAATCTCAAGTAACACTCCTAGGCATAATTGTGCCTCACTCTTACGAAATGCTTCATACTTCCATCTAAGAATTTAGAGTTAATGGCTTTTACCATATGGTATGTGGAAAGTAGGAATAAAACCCACCCATCAGTACCCATCAGTAGAAAGGCATTTTTGAAGAAGCAGTCCCTTCACTTTCTCTCTCATGATCATCAAAAACCCATGTAAGTGCTACTTAATTACTTTGTTCAGTAATTTACATAGGTTTGCTTCACATTCAAAGACTGAGCAGCACTTTTCTTGTATTCCAAGCTTACTGTACAAAGAACATATGTAGACATTCTCTGTGTTGAGAGGTTGAGAGGATCAGAAGGAAATAAATTCTGGCAATTCTCAATAGTAGGTCCCCTGAGTTATCATTTTATATCTCTTCAGGATTTTCCACAAAGAACTAAATTAACATAGTATTGTGTGGTGCAAAAGCATTAAATCCAGACCTTTTTTCATCTAAAGTAGTTCCACCTCAGGAAATCATCACACTCACTGTTTTCAAACTCTATAGCTGAACAGTAGGTTCAGAGACATCTTGCACACTCCAGACATGCTAGATTTATATTTACATTTGCATTGCTATTGGCAGTAGACCTGTTGTTTCATTGCAACTAGTTCTCTGGACCTGATGGTCCACATACACTGGCCATATTTGTACAGCAGATTTAGCAAATCTTAGATTAATGTGCTGACTACATAAATTCTGCCTCGACAAAGTTTGGAACAAAGCAAAATGACATGAGAGAAAGTCCAGTTACAAAATAGCTTTACACATGTCAAGGGAGCAGAGTAGCACTTTAGTACTGCAGTCCTGAGAATCCATACAAACACTTGGCAAAAACATGTCATCTTTCCAGGCAAATGTTCTGCTTCAAAGCATTGTTCTCCATTACCTTTAAATTTGTCAGTTCTTCATGTATTACAGAATCTCCTGAACTAGAAGGGATCCACAAGGATTTTCAAGTCTAGCTCCTCTGTCTGCACAGGACAACCCCCCAAATGCCATCATATACTCAATGGCCTTGTCCAAATGTCTCTTAAGTTCTGTCAGGCTTGACACTCAAAATACTCAAAGTATCTTTTGTTGCTCTAAAGAGGGTATTTCAAGTGATTTACTTGATCTCAATAAAAACTTGGCCTCCCTTTTGGATGAAAGAGACACGTTCCATGTAGCAAACCTTTTATTAAGGATTCCCTAGAGGAAGTGAGGTATTTCAAGCATTATATGACCCTTAATTGTGGTTATATTTTATTGCTACTTAGATAATATTAAGTGTTTAAACTACCAGATAACACCACCTATATTTTCAACAGTGGAAAAATGCTAACAGTAATTTTACTCAATATTTCAGCCCTGTTCCAACAATCTCTTGGAGGAAAGTTAATGGTCATAATCCAAGTAAAGCCCGCCTGAGAAAATCCCAAGCTGTGCTTGAAATCCCTAATGTGCAGCTAGAGGACGCGGGAATG
This sequence comes from Bucco capensis, assembly GCA_013396975.1. Classification (NCBI taxonomy): domain Eukaryota; kingdom Metazoa; phylum Chordata; class Aves; order Piciformes; family Bucconidae; genus Bucco; species Bucco capensis. The sequence continues at coordinate 104,797 of VWZO01010877.1, forward strand.
TACGAATGTAAGGCTGAAAACTCTCGTGGAAGAAATGTCTTCAGAGGACAACTACAAGTGTACAGTAAGCCTAACTGCAATGCTTTGTCCACACTTAAGGCTTTAACTACTTGTGAAGAGTGTTAAGGTTGAGTAGAAACAAAATATCTTTCTTTTGAAATAGAATTAGTGTTGAATTAAGCTAAATATATTCATTCCTTAGTAATGCATTAAGGTCTGAGATTCAAAGAAAGATGACTGCCCCAAAGTACTGGCTTAAATACAATTTCATGTTTGATGTTTATGGAGTTTGTGTGTGGATTTTTGTTTTGTTTTGTTTTAAAGTATAACTATAATTTTCAAAGTCTATTTTGCTTTCTCCTTATGCAATATGTAACAATGACACACAACCTGAGAATGATGGATAGGTCAGAACACAATATCAGAAATATCTTAGCATTTTTTCACAGTTTTATTAATATTTCATCCTTGCTATGCCTATGTGATGAGTTTTGTCAATTTCTTTGTACGAGAATCAGAATTCTCAATCTAGACATTGAACAATTTCTGAAGATTCTTATTATCTGAAAGTGCTGAACTTTTTCTCACTGAGCTTGGTTTTTCTAAAAGGTGTTTGAGTATAAAGAAAAGTGGAATCATGTATCACTTTGAAAACAACCTCCATAACCTGAAAACAAAAATGTTTAGTAAAGTCATGTTTTAACCCCAGCCATCATCTAAGCCCCACACAGCTCACTCTTCCCTGATGCAATGGTGAAGGAGACTCAGAAGAATAAAAGTGCTAAAGCTTGTGGGTTGAGATAAAGACAGTGTAATAAGTGAAGCAAAAGCCACACGTGAAAGCAAAGCAAAGCAAGGAATTCATTCACCACTTGCCATCAGCAGGCAGGTGTTCAGCCATCTCCAGCAAAGCAGGGCTCCAGCACATAGAACCATAGAATCATAGAACAGTTCCAGCTGGAAGAGACCTTGAAGATCATCAGTGCAGCCTTTTTCTTAGCTCTATCACCCCAATAAATGATGCCTCCCAATGCAACATCTCCCTGTCTCTTAAACCCCTCCAGGGATGGGGACTCAAGCACCTCCCTGGGCAGCCTGTGCCAATGGCTGACAACCCTTGCAGCAAAGAAATTCCTCCTAAAACATGTAACAGTTACTTGGGAAAACAAACAGCATAGCTCTGAACATCCCCTCCTTCCTTCTTCTTCCTCATATAAAGTTTATGCTGAGCATGATGTCACAGGGCATAGAATATCTCTTTGGTCAGTTGGGGTCAGCTGTCCCAGCTGTGTCCCCTCTCAACTCTGTGTGTACCCCCAGCCTGGTGGGGTGAAATAAGTAGAAAAGGCCTTGACTCTGTGTAAGCACTGCTCAGCAAAAATCCAAAACATAGCACCAAAACATCTACTGGGAAGAAAATTAACTCTACCCCAGCTAAAATCAGCACAAGTAAAAATAATTCATTTTTATATAATATTGTTTCTGTATCCTAGCAGCTAGAAAAAAATAATCTCTAGATGTGTCTTGAATACTTACAAGTCGTAGTTTTCCTTACACTGAATATATGCTCGAGTCCTGCCTACTTCTTATCAATTAAAGCTATCTGACTTGCTATCATTCCCTACAACCTTAAACACTTAGCAGGAAAGGTCTACTGTAGGAGATCATGAAACGAATCTTTCAGACTCTGAATTGTTTTCTGTCTTCAGCTCTCACAATCAGTGGAATTCCAATTGCTGCAGTTTAGACAGGTCCTCAGGCTAACAGATACCTTTAAGAAGCAATCTTTCCTGTTAATCAATTTTATTTTTCTTTCCTCCATTTCAGCACATGGCTCCTAGTGCTTTCTCCCCATTACTAACTGTACGGAGTTCTCTGTCTTTGTTACAAGCTTTCATCAAATAACTGTAGACTGGCATTGTCTATTTCATTTATTTTTCACATATGTCAGTATTTCCAGGTCCATAATCAATTTTCCTGTGTCCTTCAGGTTTCCAATGTCTTTATCTTAACTCCCTTGATTTCAGAGAGCTTCAGCATATCTCTGGAAGGTACTTCTTTCTTTGCTATTTATTTTTGTCTATCTAGAACCAAGGGCAGGTTTTTGTCTTCAGGGATTTTCTGTATATGCAGGAAAGATATATGATGGCAAAGATGGTAGTTTTCACTTTTTGTTTTGGACATGCCAACTGCACCTCACTTGCAGCAAAGGTTTTATAAGGCTTTGACTGAAAATAGCAGCCAAAGCCCAGGAACTACTTGATGCCTCCTACTACACCAATAATCTAGCAATACTTCTCTGGTATTAGAAATTCTTCCTGGCAAATACTTCCAGGAAAGTATGGAAGCTCTTGCTAGGAACCTAGGGGCTAGGAACTTTTAATAGCATGCCTGATCTTTTTTCAACAGCATTTCTTAAATTAGCTGCAATTGAAAAAAATTTAATTTGAGTTATAAAGTGCACACCAGCTCCTACAGATCTGTACTGTAAGATATTTCCTGCTCTGCCTCTTATTCATAATAAAAGACAAGATGAATTATTTATATTTGTCTGTTCAGAGACATCTTATTCCTCCAGGAGACAACAATTATTTTGGCTCAGAAATTCAGATGTAGGCCATCATTCCTTACCAGGAATTCCTTGTCAAACTTCAGAGCAGGCTGTAGGAGCAGCTGTGTCATACTGCTGGCTCACAAGTTGCATATCTCTGTAGGAACTCACTTGCTGTCTCTTTGCATCTTCTTCATCTCATCAGTTGCCTCTGATCTGTGGCATTTTGGAGAAAGCCCAGGACACTGCAACCTAGTTTGAGAGCTGTGGTTTTTCCACAAGTGAATCTGCTCATGCAGTAAATGTTCATGAAATGTTATTCAAGTTGAAATTGGTTAATAGAAGAGAAACAGGTGGAGAAATAGGCCATTAAACTTTTGTAATCCCAATTCCTCCCCAAAGCCTGGCTAGCAGCCTTTTCCCAATGGTAAGCACTGCTTTGTGCATTTCCTGCTCTTCTGTGGTTCTGAATCACTTAGGTTTTCCTCTGTGTTATCTCTGCACTAGTGTCTGTTCAGCAGTGGGTGGTGATGTGAAACAGATCTCACAAGCACCTTTTGGGCTATTTTTCTTCTGGCTAGTTCAGTTCCTTGATGTGGCTCACAGCAATGAAGGAAGGCTTTCTATAATGCAAGAGTGGAACTAGCATCTGAGGGCAGGAATATTTTGTAATGCAGTATAACACACCATACTGATTTTTAAAACCATTTTAATCTCTTCCTTTACAAAAACTGTATGGAAGAAAATACACTACTGTCACTACAGCTTTGCCCCATGCAGTAAATCTAGCTAAAGATGGAGAGATTGTCATGATCAGAATTGCACTTTCAGTTTAAATTTCCTCTCTTATCTTTCTCACTGTGCTAGGTACCTATTCTTCTCCTACTATGTATTTCTCGATTGGCTTCATGTCCAGAAAATTAGTATTTTTTACTCTATGCAAAATTTGATCCCTAATTTTCTTTCAGTCAAAAAGTTGCTTAATAATTTGAGGAAGCAGGCTGAGTTTGTGCATCTGAATTTCATTTTGCACAGAGGCTATAAAAAGTGGCCTGCAAGCTCGCAGATTTATTGCCAATTTGTGCTTATAAAATATTTTGACATCCTTGAATAAACAGGTGCAGAAATGCAGCATAAAATAAATCAAGGATTGGGTGGTGATTTTAAAATCACAGGAGCACTGTATAAAGCTATGACACAATATCCATAAAGACTGTTGAATAATAAAACACATCCTTCTATTCTTACATTCACCTCAAACCTCTTCACTGGTCAGATAAAAAAAACAAGCAAACATCTAATTTTCCCCAACTTGCATGTTGTGTTTATAAAAAGAAAATGAAACAGATACTTTTGAAATCTGTTTAAGTGCTTCTTAGATTTTATATTTTCTAATTAAAATTAAGTGTAATGATGGAAAGAAGCTTTCTTTGTCCACATGTGCTTTGGGATGATGCTAACACACTTCTGTTAAGAAAATGAATAAATAAAAATAATAGTAAAACATACATTGAGTTAGAAGTTGTGCATCCAGTAAAATGTTTCCATTTTAATTTATTGATGGGATTTAAGAACAATTGTTATGATTTTATTTGCTAATGAGCAGAGAGGAACCTTTCTGTGGCAAAGAGGTACATAGAGAGAGGAAAGGAAGCCAAAAATGATGAAAATATTTCTCTCAGTCATGTATTTAGTTCTATTGCTGCTACATCTACCTATTGCTTTGCTACTTTTTGCTCAAAGGGGTGGGAATCTGAGTCATTTCCTTGCTTGATGGCAAGGAACAGCTTGAAAATTAGGAATCCAAAGGCCATTTAGACTATGAGGAGAAAATTTAGGGTAGAAATACATCAACTCAAAGGCTTGTTAATAGCAATCATAGAATCATAGAACAACTTGAGTTGGANCTTAATCTTCATGTCCTCAATCAATCTTACTACTATGATATTGTCATTTCAGAGGAAAATCCATGCCATGACTATGCTGTCAATATAGCCTCAGACAGAAGGTAGGGAATGGCCTTTGTGTACTGAGGAGAACACCTCTGTAGCAAGGCTTGGGAAAATAAGTTTAATTAAGTGTAAACAGGTGTACATTCTAATTCTGAACACTCTGGTTCATGATGAGATTAAATTAAACATAAAAAAATGAGACTAGATGTGCTTTGAATCATATAATAGAATTTTCAGAAAAGCAAAATAATAAAAGGAATGGAACATAAATAGGAACAATTTAGAATCTCTTTGAAGCTGCACAGATTTATGGCACCACTGCCTAACTTCTGTGAATTTTTAGTTACACATTTAACTGTCACATCTTCCAAAATCAAACTCATTTTCAAAGAAACAGTTGCTTCTCAGCATGCTTCCTCTGTGCATATCAAAACACTCAAAAAGAAAAGAGCATCAACTCTACAATGCAATCAGATTACATTTTAGGGACAATTAGTAGAAAACAAATGAGCAGGGACTCCTGCAAACTGCTTCTGAGGAGTTCCTGGAACCCTCTGGTATAACTGAAGAATGAAGAGATTGAGAGCAGCAGAGCATGTGTGAAGCATGCCATGCATTGCCTTCATTGGAGTAAGAAGAAGAAGGGACTAGATGGGTTTGGTCTTGGGTATGGGAGTGAAGTTGAATCAATCTTATCTCTTTTTTTCCTCTACCAAAAGGGAAATGAGTGATTCTTTTTCTGATACATTTCCAGCTTCTGACAACTGGTCAGGGACTCTAAAGCAAACTATTGTCTGCTTAGGAATGATAGACACCTCATTCACTTTCTTTATCATCCATGCAGGAGATGTAAGTTAGGAGCAGTTAGTCACTTGTCATGCTTTTTTATATCTTCTTACATCTTGGATTGGTGACCTGTCAAATGCCAGCTGGATTCAAAGATTTGTTTTTAAACTCAGTTCCCTGTGTTTAAGTACATTATCAATTATCCCACGTTTGAAGCAGAAACACTGTTGTGACAGATCTGTACTTCCATTTATACCAAACAGAAGCATTTTACATTCCCTTAGCAGTGACAGCCTTTCAGCTACTTTACTATTTGAAACAAACAAGCAAACAAACAAAAAAACAACCCAACATCTATGATTCTATGATTTAATAGCATAAAGTTAATTAATTTAATCTGTTATCCTCATTGTTAAAGAAATTGATATTGCTGCAGTATGAAAACCCACAAGATGACTTTTAACATGCATTTTTATTTCTGCATGTGAATTCTCAGTTCCCCATTAAATCATACAAAGTTTTTCAAATTATAAGATCCTACATATAACTATCTGGTCAACTGATGTACTAAAAATCTTCTCTGCAAGAAATATTCCTTGCTTTTTTACAGAATATTACATGAAATATAGGTTTTAATGATGACATCTACACGTAACAACTGTCTACCTTTAAGAAAAGACTGTTTTAACATTTAACATTTTTGTTCCTGATGAATGCTGGAAATCTCATGGGTTCTGTGCTTAAAAATATTAAAAGCATTTTCTCCTTAGGAATATGAATTAAACTCAATACACTTTAACAAAACTATGTGCAAATACCTTACCAAATGCCTACTCAATCCTAGTCGAACAAACCATGATTTCTTAGTAAACTGAGAAAACTAAATGAAACAGTCTATGATGACTGACAGACAAGAAAACATCCTTACCAAAATTTAAATAGCTTGGTTCTTGAGAAGTTACTAAATATTCTATTGTGTCTGTCAAGCAAATGCTCTTAAATTCAGTAATGGTGAATGCATTAATATGCAGTACCACAATTTAATCCATTGGACTTTATTACATGAGGCAGATTTCCTGCTCATGATACTGCTCACTGCCTGTTGCTATTACAGCATGTCCTTTAGAACTACAGAGTTTTGTTAACTTTATTACTTTCTCTTTTAGTTTCAGTTGGTTGTTGAAATGTGCTTCTTTCTGAGAGCAAGCTAGGATTTCTAAAGGCCATAATTGAAGCTTTTTAATTGATTAGGTCATTGCAAATCTGCTAGAGACTTACTAGTATATTTGCTCTGCATGTAATACGGTGGTTTTTTTGCAGCCTATGCACACTGGGTGGAGAAACTTAATGATACTCAATTAGACAGTGGAGATCAGCTTCGATGGGAATGTAAAGCCAGTGGAAAGCCAAGGCCAACTTATCGTTGGCTGAAAAATGGAGTTCCTCTCTGGCCACAGGTACGTTAGGTGAGGAGTCACCAGGATGTTGTATGTTTCTCTTTTCATTCAGATCATAGAATCCTAGAATCCTAGACTGGTTTGGGTTGGAAGAGACCTCTGGAGGTCATCTAGTCCAACCCCCCTGCAGTGGGCAGGGACATCCCCAACTAGAGCAGCTTGCCCAGAGCCCTGGCAAGCCTCACCTGCAATGCCTCCAGGGATGGGAACTCAACCACCTCCCTGGGCAACCTGGGCCAGTGTTCCACCACCCTCGTGGGGAGCAACTTCTTTCTAACGTCCAGATAAAGTCATTCAGAAATTACTTTTTGCTGTGTTAGTTTCTTAAGTGTTAGTATACAGACAGGTTGCCTTGCATGTCCCTTCTGACCCATCTCAAGCAATGTAAAATAGCATTCATCAGTAATTCTCTGTAGTTCAGAAATATTGGCAGGCAGGATCTTATGAGTTGTGTTTGCAACAGCATCTGCCACTGTACTTAGTGTACATCTAAGCAATCTCCAGCATGTTTGTTGGTTTTTTCTCTTTTAGATAGTGGTATTATTATTCTGTTTATATCTGTATTTTTCTGTACAAATAGACAGTAACAACTCAGTTTGCTGAATCAGATTCCTTCGTATTTGTCATAATATTATGTTATTTACCACATTTTGTTTGTATGTAATCATACACTTCAAAACACTAGCAGGCTATTGTAAGATATACAATGACTATTACGTTTTCATCAGTTTTCAACTCCATTAATTCCTCTGCAAGTAACAGCTCACCATCAATACCATTAAAGTGCTTCATGTAAGACTCTTAAAAATTTAGTCTTTAACTATAGTTACCTGATATATTTTAGAATTAGATCTAAATAAAATTCTCTTTTCTTTTATAAGACCACTCATGGCGTGGCTTGCCTTTAATTTCACTTTGTTCTGTTTCTTTCACTAAATCATCAACACATCAGCATAGATCATGTAGGATTTTGCTTAGCAAATTTCCATCTTTATAGTCTCAAATTATTTGGAGAAAATATAAGTTTTGTAAATTTATTTCATGTATTTTTCCAGATTAATAGAAAGCTGTTCAACTCTGGGAAAAAAATATCTCCATTTGCAAATGAATTCACAGAATGCATTTCTGAATAGAAGAATGTAATGCCTTTCTTTTCAGTGAATGTCACTTCTGTCTGTGAACATCAACCAATTATGCAAACAATGAGAAAGGAAACATAAACACAGTTTACTTTTGAAGCTGTGAGGCATTGAAAATAAGGTTATATGCCTTTGCTTTATCCATTTCTGCCTTTTTAGTTGGAGCTATTAGTCCTGAAATTGAAGCAATTTAAATATCTGTACTTTTTGGTTTTCTGATTTTCCAAACCATTAGTTGTACCAGGCTCTGAAATGTCAAATTGAATTTCAGTTTCAAGTGGGAGCTTAGAACAGAGCTAACTTTTTTCCACCATTTCTCTGCATTCCCAAACACTTTATTCTTTATTAATTTTTGATTAAATCTACAACATCTGCAATAATGAAACCTAGAGATGTTTTATAGCAGTTCAAACTATTCATTATACAGCTCCATGAGGTGCACATTTCCATAAACAGCTATTAATGCCTTTTCTCTTCCAGCTGTGGCAATTATTTTTTACTAGTGGACCTTTCAAATAAGAAATTTGCACTAATGATAAAGGCAATTAGACATTTTCACTGCTACTCATGCAAGCAATCTTTTATATATGCTTTCATGAAAATATGACCACAACTGAAACCAAACATTAGCTAGAGATGGGAAGATCATCAGATATGTTACACCCAGTACTGACTTCTTGCCTCATTAAAGCTCCCAGGATGAACTGCTTTTAAAAATCATGTAAGGGTAATAGAAGCCAAACAAGCAAACAAACATTATCAAACCTTGGAGAATGTGAACTTGCACTGAAAAATATTTACCTTAAAATATTTTGGGGGTTTTTTTTCTACTGTCCCCCATTTGTTTTATTCTTGTCAATCCTTATGTAACAAGAAAAAAGTAAGCCCAAGGAAATTTGTTGCTCAGTTTTATTTTAGCTTAATAATGACTTTTGTTCCTTTGCCTTAAGCTAATAGCACAGCAAATTTCCAGTGCCTGTTTCCTTATAGAATTTGATTTTTATGATTATTCTTCCCTTACAGAGCAGGATTGAGATGGTTAATGGTGTGCTAACGATCCACAGTGTGAATCTCTCAGATGCTGGAATGTATCAGTGCTTAGCAGAAAATAAGTATGGCACCATTTATGCCAGTGCTGAGCTGAAGATTTTAGGTGAGTATTATTGAAAAAGAAATGGCTCTTCTTCTCTTTTCCCTTCAATAATTACATTTGCTCTTGGTCTGTTACAATAACAAAGATCTGCTAATCCAAACTTAGCAGGCAGATAACAGTGAGTTGCTTTTATTCTTGTTGTTCATAGATTACTGAATCGGTTACATGTTATGACTCTTTATCATAGAAGGATATTTAAGTTCAAATAAATGGAAAAATATTTTGTACTCTCTCAAAAATAAGTTCAGAACAAATTTAGAGAAAGTAAATACATTTAGTTGCTGTTAAACTTAAATTGTTAGTACTTGGATGGGAGACCACCTGGGAATACCAGGTTGCCATAGGGTTTAGTTGGGGATGTCCCTGGCCACTGCAGGGGGGTTGGACTAGATGAGCTCCAGAGCTCCCTTCCAACCCAAACCATTCTGTGATTCTGTGATTTTTACCAAGGCCATTATTGAAAGGCAATTAAGCATGTTCTTAATTTTAGAGGTGTTAAAAATTTCCTATGAAGTCACCAGAACTGATTGAATACTGGAAATTACATATGTGAGGTAATATTATTAATAGCAAAGCAAATAAACTACATGGTGTTACCCAGAAACACAATAAAAATTTAAATATTCAAAAGCTGAAGTGAGGAGCTAAAGAAGAAAAACTCGAAGCATCTCATTCCAACACTCCAGTTTTCCTTAAAGCACACTATTCCATCTAAGCTGCTGTGTAACAATTTCCAAGTTAAAAATGAAGATTCTATACCCAAAACCATTATTCTAATCTTCTATTAGAGTGTGATGAAACAGGAAGCTGAGATTGTTCTCTCTAGAGTTAACATACTTCTTTTTAACAGCTTCAGCTCCCACTTTCCCACTAAATCAAATGAGGAAAACAATAATTATTACCAAAGGCCAAGAAGTTGTCATTGAGTGCAAGCCACAAGCCTCTCCAAAGCCAACTATCACTTGGAAGAAAGGAGACAAAGCATTAAGGGAGAGTAAGAGGTCAGAAGCCTGTTCAGTAAAATAAATATTGTGTTTGCATGTTTAATTCTGTGATATGATAGAAAAAGAAAGCAAATGACAAGAAAATGCATATGTTACCATGAGTATGGCATAATTATTTTGTCAAGCTGATTTGTGTGACAGTAGTGACTTTCCACGCTATTGAAATGAAAAAACCTTAGAATTGTTTGGAGATGCAAGCAGATGAAAGAAAATTATTATTTTGTTTTTTTCCCTATTTTCTGTTACTCATTTCAAAAATGCTTAAGTCAGACTGCAGAGTGTGTGAAGGTACAAAAGGCATAGAGGCTGAAGTCATCAAAACCACATAAAATATCAAAGGTGCCTATTCATTTGAAATAATTTTAATAAGGCAGATTTGCAGCTTCATCATGATAGAAGTCTGTCTAAGAATAGCTTTGAAGTGATTCAGAGAAGAAAAATATCCCTTTAAAGAATTTAATTATTCAAGTAATTCCTGTACTCAGCAGCACATCTGTTTAACAGAATACATTTGATTAAACAAGCTCCTTCCAGCTCTGAACATGAAGCATAGCTTAAGAACTGCAGGTTAAATGCTAGATGTAATTGCACTTTACAAAGATTGCATGTCTCTACACCAGAATGTTTTGCCACACTACACAGGGTGTTTAAGTAGACAGAGCAATCTTATCTTCTTCCTGGTAATATATGTGAATGAACTACTTCAACTGTCTTGTATGGCACTGGTCAAAAACATAAAAGCAAGGCCTTTTTGTTCATTTGTACACCACTGATGAAAGCAGCAGAGCACATCTGTCCTTGTTAGCTGCAAAAGCCATTTCATTCAGGTGAGTTGTGGTTTATTTTCATTTCATGCAAGTTGTTTTGTTTCGAGAAGGATAAATGGGTTACTTTTCGTGCCATATTGGGTCTTTATGAGGGCAGAGTGAAAGAGCATTATATACAACATTTCACTAACAGCTATGAGCTGTGTAGCACAGATTGACAAGATACCACAGGATGCTATTATGAAGAGGTTGAAAATACCAAATATCCTGACACTGATGCCTCTGTGCTGTAGCTACACAGTTAACTCTTTTCACTACATGACCTTTTTCTCGCCCTAGAGCACATTATTCAGGATTGTGTCCAGATGGTTTTTGAATATCTCCAGGGAAGGAGACTCCACAACCTCTCTAGACAACCTATTGCAGTGCTCAGCCACCTCCAAAGTAAAGTTCTTCCTCATGTTTAGGTGGAATTTCTCGTGTTCTAGTCTGTGCCCATTGCTTGGCACCAAAAAGAAGAGCCTTGCTCCAGCCTCTTGACATTGTCCTTTCAGATATTTCTAGACATTGATGAGGTCCCCTCTCATACTGCTTCAGACTTAGTGGATCACTGATGAATAAGTTAAACAATACTGGCCCCAGTACTGACCCTTGGAGGACACCACTACTTAGAGGTTTCAGAGGCATTTAAAAGACTGAAGCTACTCACTTGGCAACATAACTGTGGAAAGAGTCTTCATGAGTTCCATCACTTGTTCTGTTTTTACATTTGTACAAATTGTTGTACAAAGTGGTTGTGAATGGTGCCACTTCCAGCTGGTGTCCAGTGTCCTGTGGTGTCCCCCAGGGTTCAGTCCTGGGCCCAGTCCTGTTCAACATCTTTATTGATGATCTGG